>JAHWFO010056006.1:2422064-2482477 GCA_023313115.1 Rhysida immarginata
ACATCATCATCCGAAGATACGTTTAATCGCTTTTCAGGGCTGATTATTGGTAGAAATGCGATTAAACGTATCTTCGGATGATGTAACAATGTATGACGTTTTCGCGCTCAGGCCTTATCTTTAGAAGGCGTTGGCTACGCGCGCACGCTTGCTGACGTCAACAATGCTGAAAAGATAAACAGAGAGAACATTCTTGACGAATCGATTGTTATGTGACATGCCATTATCTTGATATTCATTACCTTAACTGTTTTAGCACGTGAATTCGATTTGAAGGGGTCCAGAAAAAATCCTGAAAAGTTGATACAGAGTTCCTAAATGCCATTTCCAAGTTCCACTAGTACAATCATTATTCTGCTCATAAACGCTACATCATCAGAATCAATTGCCATACTAAGTTTAGAATGGTGTACAGTCCTCCAAAGCTAATCATGCAACAATCAGTTTTGTGCAGCTAACTCCCCCAAAACAAAATGAAATTAATACACACTGTTAGAAGTTTCTTTAAACTGTGCGTTGATGTATTTTTTATGGCAATATTTTTAAGCGTTTTAAGAGATATTAATTTTTTTCTAAATATGAAGAAATGGCTGTAGCATTGATACCAGTGAACCAGAGTCAATAAAATTGACATATACGAATTCCACTCAATGAGACGAATACTTTTTGTAAATAAATTGTTTGGCTCTGATAAGCCATTTTTAGTTATAAAGGTTTTGTAAGACCCCTACCCCCACTTTTTTTTCATGAAACCCAAAAGGGAGGCCTGTGCAAGTGTACCATTCTGCTATTTCAATTTAATTTCTTTCTGTTTGTCTGTGCACAAATACATATTTAACAATCTGACAAGGAAACGTTTCGAATCGTATGAGGGCGTTGCATAACGGCACCTATTGCATTTGATGAATATGCGCAAATTTTACGCACAATGAGCCATAGGCAACGGAGATATTTAATGTCAAAGGATTCCGAAAGAGAATGAGGAACTCTACAACTCAGGAAACCTGAGAGAATTAAATGCACTAGTGAACTGACTGCAGCCATGTGACGCCTACTTTTTTTCAGATCATACAAGAATATGGTTACGTTCATCACCGATATGATGACAGTAATTCCCGAACAAAATTAAAAAATTAAACAACAAAAACTGTGGAATGGAACAACCAAAAAGATGAAATCAACTTTAGGCTTCGTGATCACTTTTTAAAGCTCCAGTCATTCGTGCATCACCAATTCATGGCTGCAAGTTTTCGAGTTCTGATTAGATATTCAAAGGACAGGTCCGCAAAGTTTGACTAGCTTTTTAAATATTGTTTTGAAGGAGGCTTCAAAACCGATGATTGCAGTGGAACCGACTGCCACCAAATTTGTTTTAATTTTTGAAATCAAACATTTCTGTTGCCTATGGCTCTGCGCAAGTAGAATTATTTTTATGGTCTGTCGAATGCAATAGGTCCGGTTTTGCATCGTACTTACACGATTCGAAACGTTTCCTTGTGGGCGAAGATGACATAAATCATGCGAAACATTTTATACAAGTGTAAGCGAACCATTATCAAATGAACCTTAAAACCGTGTTTTTCAAGTAATCCTAATTTCATTAAAATTCAATTTTTGACAATGTTTGAAGTTAGAAATTTTATTATCTTTGTCCTGCTTCTTCAAAGCCCATTTTACATTGATTGCTCCACCAAATCAAATTTAGGACGACAATAATAAACCACTCTTAAAATTACAAGGCACCTTGAGAGCAGGCTTCTTCCTTCCACATCCATCTCGCTTATCAATAAGATCGACATAAATCACTTTGCGTATTTATTCGAAAAGTAACGACTGGCCCCATATTTAAACCCAAATAAAAACAACTGTCACCTCCAAGCAACCAAGGATTTATGTCGTCCAGTCGTTAGCACGCCAAGGAAAAATAGCTCAGACAAAGTTCACTTTTATTAATCTTCCCCATAAATTTTTACCTCGTGTCCACGCGATTTCACAGTTAAACGGGTCGAGCAAATACCTGTACACATACACGAGGTGATGGTCATTGATTTTACTTCTTCTGAATTCACGAAATTAATAATATCTAAATGTGGGAGCACCGCCCTGTAATAGCCTATTCGCGATATCCACATCCATATAAGCAATTAAAAACAAATTCGATGAGCTTTTTTTTTTCTTTTTGTTTTTTTTTTCAGAAATATCTCGAAAAACAGGACGACCAATATCATTGTCGCTCAATTGCAGCTTTTAAAAGGTCTCGTTCAGTTAACCCTGCTCTAGTACTATGAAAAAAGTCAATTTATCTCAACTTCACCCCCAGGGAAAAAATGAGCTACAGTATATCACTGCAATCGAAATATTGTTTATTACACTATTTTGTTGTTAAAATAACGTATATGTTTGTACCCAAATCTTGAGAAAAAGATTCGTATTTACATTAGGAACCTTCAAATAACCGTACTTACTATTAACCTGACCATATACTTGATGCCGTATTTGCTCAGTTTATTTGAAATTGTCTTTCTCTGAATCGAAGAAGAGATTTGTCCACTGCATACCCACTTCAAATTTTCTCGTATACGTTCCGAATAAGTGCCAACTTGTTATCGGCCCTTTTGTGGGCCCTTGTGATTGGATCGTCGAAGTACAGGCAATAGACAAGAAACAAAAAACGCTTCTGACTCATCGCTGATATGCAAATTGGCGCAAAGCCGTTTTTCGCCGAAATACTTCCAGTTCGTTCCTTGGAGCTCTTTGTGACAATTCAAATAAAACCTAAAGTACGCTTCTTTACAAAATCAAACTTTATCACGACGATACTGATAGACCAGCTACAAGAAATTTATGAAACCGCTGCAATCATTTGTAAGCAAACTGTATTGTAGGTTTGAGTCCTTGACTCTACTATGTCGCCCATTGTTATTGTTTACTTTATTGAGAAGTAAAATTGGTATTAGGTACCGTCGCCTTTTTGAAAGTGTTTTAGCATCATCACGAGTAGCCATCGATCTCATTTCATTATTGCTATTTCTATTGTTTAGAATTTTATTTTAATTCCTGAAAAAATTTAAAGCTGTTTGTTCTTAACTAAGCAATAGTGTATGAAGAAATCGTAAGGCGTAAATGTAAGTGCTTTAATACTTGGTAAGTCCTTGGTGGGCTTAATATTAAATGCTTGCCACCTGAATCGTTTTCAGTTTTGCTGCAAGCTACAGTGAAATTTCCTACATACTTATACAGAGTTTCCTCTTGAAAATAGTACATGACTAGAATGTTCAAGTTATTAATCAGATAATAGTAAATGACCAGAATTTAGAAAAATATAGTCCTATGTGACCACCGATATAGCTCGGACTATATCAAATGTAAGATATAGCTCGATTAGCGCCAAACAGCTTCCAGCATTTATGGTTTAATATGTTTAAATGATATTACGAACTAACGCTTCTTTTGAGATGAAAAAAAACAGATTCCAAGGTTTGACGAGGCCTTATGCTTAACGTACAGGGTTTCCGAAAAAGAATGACAACATTTTATGATTTGATAACTTTATATTGGATGGCACTAGGATGTCCATTTTATAACAAAAATTCTTTAAAAAATGCACAAGTCAAAACCTTTACTAAGCCACTATATGAGCATCGTTTTTAGCGCAGCAGACATCTATATAAACCATGATAAACACTGAGCTTTTTCTTGTATAGACGCCATGTTTACATTAAACTAGGAAATGCTTGCCGCAATGTTGTAGGAGTGAATTTGAAAATATGCGAAAAGGGGACCTTCCTTTGAAACTAAACTAGTTTCAAAAAATTATAGCTCAAACAGAGCTGGGGTCACTTAGATCCCACCGTACTACACGAGGGTTAAGTTAATTTTGCACTTGCCCCAATGTCTGATTAGAATTTCCGATTGGTAGAAACAGATTTGCATATTTCGGTCAATATGCGAACAATTGACAATGAGTTTTTTTAAACGAAACCCTCTGTCTCTCCATCATAAATGCTCTTTGATTCCCCAATGAATTCAATTTTAATTGTTAAAACTTTTTTTATTAATGCCATTGAGGATTGGAGGGGTGGAGGGAAAAAAATTTCCAAGTTAGCTTTGAGTTGATAATGAAGTCGTCATCATTGAAATGAGTTGTCATTTTCTATAAAACGTTAGTGAAATGTCACTTTACATAGTGCCAATCACGGCAGGACTTGCTTAGCGAATGGATACTTCACTTTGATGGACATTTTAATGATATGAAAGAATCTTAAAATGAGCTTTTGATCGAAAAATAATAGGCTCAATCTTATATTCTGTAAGTCATATTCGTTTGATTAAATCTCAAAGAGCTGCTGCATGCCCAACTTAAGTTTTAAAAAAGCGTTCATAAATTTAGAAAACGCCTCATAGCGGCAGAAAAGCGTGGGAACACATTTTTTAAATGCTCTCACAGGAGTAGCCTAATAAAACGCCCATGAAATAGAACCGTCTGTTATATATATTTTATAGGACCCCCCTTTGGTGTAAAACCTATATGATGCTGAAGCACTTATAAGTAAATAGAAATGCAGGTATTCACCAGACATTCCCTCAGTTCTCTTAGCAGAATTGTTGGAAAAGTATATTGCTGTCGTTTCCACATGTCCCAAGCATTCTTTGGGGCGACCAGGGCAAGTGACGGAGTTCTTGTTCGTGCACTGCTGGACCAACCTTGTATAATGAATTAGCTTTGTCTTCCATGAAGAAGCCCTTACATACTGGATATGAATGTAGCATTGTCTATCTTCAGGCTATGTTCAGGTAGCATTGCATTTGATACAGAAATAATCAATCCCAAACCGTTGCTACAGTGTTAGCAGTGCAGAACTATCCAAGGTAATTTCCAGTTTTTGCTACTTGAACAAGTTGACCCAATCCTAACTATGAAAATCCAGACTCATACTTGACCATCTGATTGCCACGATATCTCCTTTGTTTCATGGTCTAGTTTCGATGGTCTGTGCACTATTCTAAACGTCTGCTGATATGGGGGCTCATGGTAACCTAGGGTTCTCAGATCCAAGCGAATGGTGATTGTACTGACGGTACTGACGGTGATTGTACTGATCCAAATGAACCCTGATGCAGCTGTTTTAGCTGAAGACTTCCGGTTGCATGCGTTGCACATATTATCACTCAACAATCTGAATACCTGATTTAATTTAGCCTACCACTTGGCGTTTTCATTATCTTTGCTCTACGAGGTGTTTACTTGACAATGATGTGATTGGAGCAGTTTGGAATTCATTGAGCTCTGTTGAACGACCTATACAACACCAATATGAATCCCAAATGAGTAAAGCATGTTTCTATTTACGAGGTCACTTACAAAATCATGGCAACTATTTTTTTCAGGCAAATGTGTTGTTATATACGTTAGGCGTGGATTCCACATGCGTAAAACAACGGCAGAAACCACAAGGTAGAAAATGTTCTGAAATCCCTTCCTGCTCTCTTCTTTTTTCCCGACAGAAAATTCTCTTAACTTTGTAGGCTGTGACTCCATCCAACTCGAAAAAAAAACAGGAGTTTTCTATCTGGCAGCAAGACGAAAGCAGGAAATGACGTCAGAACATTTTCTGCCTTGTGGTTTCTGCCGTTGTTTTTACGCATGTGGAATCCACGCCTTACTCAGAAAATATCGTAGACAAGGGAGAAGAGTAAAAATTTAAAAAAATCATCTGCCGTAATAATGTTAAAGTACTTAAAGAATTCTTACATTGTGTATATTTTGAAATGTTGTATAATAATACTTTTGCCTGCAGAAAAATAGTTGCTATGACTTTGTCAGTGACCCTCGTATATCTCTTTAGACGTAATAGAAATGTCAGTTAGGACACATAACATTGTTTTGGAGGGTGTCCGAAAACTTTTGATCACACAGTGTATGCAGATGTATACTTAAGATAAACAAATATCTCTTGATAAACATGAAGTAAGGGAGAAACTTTGCAATCAAAATATTAAGTCTCGAAAGATGGAATTTGCATGTGTTGTACTGAATCTATTAACAGTTTTGAAACTAATGCCAAACTGAGCAGTCACGTGCTAATGTAATTTAGTCTACTCTTGCTTCGGCTTATTTCAATATTTGATATCATTAGATCTTTAAGATATAAATCTGTTATGGTCTGTATTCTCACCTTTTAAGGATTAATAGCACGATATTGACATTTAACATCTGCGCAAATGCACTTTAAAGATGAATTTAATAATCTTTAAAACGATCGTCCTCATTCCCTTTTATTATTTATTAATGATGAAGTGCATTAAGGGCAATGTGAAATCCTTAGATTAAGCTATTTATCTCTTTGCGATGCGTTTAGGCATGCATTACAGTTCTCAAGAAAATTTTTCCACAAGCACGAGAAAGCTTTATTTCATTAAGAATGAATTGAAAGGCACCTGTACGCAGATGAAATAACTTTGAATGCTTATGGAAAATTACTCGCTTTGATGTGTATTGTTTATTTAAAGAGGATAAGAAGTGAATATACTGGGTGGTCCATAAGTCTTAGGACACCCATCTATTTCCAAAATCGACAAAAAAATCAAACATCTGATTATACCAATGTGAATTGGATATTCGGGCCTACAATTTTGGGGTACATGACGAGAATGGCCACCATCTAGAAATGCGCCATGTTGGACGCAGGTCAGTATTTTCAAATGGAAAATGAGTCTTGTGATATATCATACAACACGAGGATTTTCTCAGAAATTCATTCTATTTGTCCGATTTGAACAACCTCTTACGGTTTGGGAGGTATTGTCACTGAAAAGTTTGCATGACTATTCGTTGTTGGTTTGTTGGATTTTTGATTGCTTCAGCATCGAGCTCATTTTGCGTCCTTTCATATGACTAACATCTTCACACATTCCTGAGACAATTCCGCATGATTATTAACTTTACTCATTTCTGGGACAAACATCAATGCTCACGGCGGAATTCGTGGATATGGCAATTTGATGTGGCGTCCTGTGGGATATGGATCGATTTTCTTTCAAAACATTCCTAATATTGAGAGATACTGTTGTACTTCTTTTTTTCACCGAAGATTGCAGCTTCATTTTTTTCTGTATGATGGGACATTTTCGTCATTGTCTTCATATCCAGTTTCTAAGTTGCTGGATTATCAGAATGGTCCCATGTAATAGCCTCCGAGATCAACTGGCCTCACACGAATTGATTTTCCATTCAACACAATTACCTCCAGGGAATACCTAATAGATATCCAAAACATATGGATCATCTGAAAATATCCAAAGATTTCTACAAGATCTCCATGGTCATCCAGATGTTCCATTTCCCTTTCGACATCCATTGCCAAGCGTTGTATGGATTCTTTCTACGGAGCTAGGTGAAGCAACAAAATCTTCATGCATGGCAAATTGAAGCGTTGTGATGTGGGACATGGAGTGATTTTCATTGAGAAGTCCATTGATTTTGTACGATACTTGGAAAAGCTGAGAAATACTACATTTCCTTTCATTTTAACCATAGATGAAAGTTGTTTGATTTCAGGACACTGTATTCGTCAGCGTGGTCTCGTGGAATAGGCTCCGAGATCACTCATCCTCGGCTTCTCTCTTTGGAGATGCTAGAAACAACTCGTTTACGCAGAGAAAATTCGTGAGAAGGACCATCTGAAAAAAAGGATCGTCAAGTCCTGCGATAAAATCTCACGGGATGTGCTTGTGCGAATGTTTCGTGAGTGGACTAGGAACCCTGCATGCAGCACTTTGAACACATCATGCAGCAATGCCATGCAAGCTTCTAACCATCATAGCTCCCAATACGCTCAACTGTAAATTGAAGGTGGTGTTTTAGATGATTCATATTGGATGCTAGATATCTGTTGGGTATCACCTGAAGATATGTAGCTGTGTTGTATGGGAAGTAGAGGTTAGGGGATCTCGGAGGATAGTTCACGGAAAAAGACGACAATCCAGCGACCTGGGGAATGGATATCAAGAAACCGAGGAAAAATTGTTTCACAGTGAGGTAGAGCACCATCATGCTGGAATAAAAAAGAGAATTTGACATCTTCGGTCAAAAGGGAAAGATAGACAGTGCCCCTCAACATTCCAAAGTAGCTTTCAGATTTAAAGGTTCTTTCTATCATGCACGTCAAATGGAGGTTCCCGTATCCATTTTATGCTGGTTTACTTTTGGTGTTTAATTTTGCTCGTTTTGGAAATAAATAAAAGGCTATAGCGGATCTTTTGGACCACACTGCAGAGTAAACGGTTTCAATAAAGAGAGTATTTGTCTTTATTTAGGCATGAAAGGCTTATTATGTAAATTTTAAAAAATGATTTTCACAGTTTTTCCACCGCTCTCAGCTTAAAGTCGTGACAACCTAGAAGGATCAAAGCGGAAGAGTTTGCTTTGAAAATGTACGGTTCTGCGAGTTTTATCCCTTCTTTTTAAGTTACAGTAGCTTAAGAAGGGGGTTGTGGAGGGAGTGTAGAAGAGGAACTAAGAAGCGAAGAGGTTTCTGCCGAAGGCGGCGCTGGTGGGAATAAGGAACAAGTTCGCCGTCGTTAATTAATTAATTTATCATCGGCCTGAGAACAAAAGTGAAGAAGAAGAATGATGGGAAGCAGGACTGTGTGAGGGTTTTTAGACGGAGAGAGACGGGGGCTTGGGGAAGAGATAAATTAATATTAAAATAAAAAAATAGAGAAATGGAAATTCACAATCTCTGTCGAACGAATTAAATTCTCTCCAGGCTATTTTTATTCCTGTAGATTTTTTTTTAAATGAGAAGGATAAGAAGAAGAGGGCAGGTTTAAAAAAAATTAATAAAAATCTTGGGAGTTCAGTATTTACATTTTCATCATCATGAGGATTGCAAATATTCTTTTTTCTTTTAGATCTTAGTTGGAATCGTTTCAGAGATGATAGATAATGAGTGAATTATCTCCACGAGTTATTTTCTGTCCAGGAAAGGGCAAATATGATAAGGGTTTGTATCGGAGGGAAAACTGAATGTAGAGATCAGATTTAAATTTTGAATTTGAAAAGCCTCTTTCCTTATTAGGAACTTTAGCTAAAAGCTACTTCTAAGAATGTTGTGACGGTGAGTAATGTTAAATTCGAGAATTTAAATTTTAGCTAAAAAGTTCCTACTAATAATAAACGGAAATTCATTTAATTCCTTCCAGATTTATGCTTATTTTATTGCTGAAGTTTTACGCTAAAATACAATGTGAAGAATTATGAGATATGTTTTTATCATAGAATTGGAGTCATTAGATGAAACAAAGAACTGACAATATTTAACATTGTTTGTTTCGCAGGAAATAAAGACATCTGCCTCTAGCGTATTTTGGTCATTCGTGACTCTTTACTATCAATCGATTGTTATATCACATGCCGTTATCTTGGTATTTTTAATGGTCATTGCAAAAGACTTGCTATAGACTTGAATGGTTCCGAACAAGTCTGAAAAGTTGATACAGCCGAGCTAAGATCTTGATCATATTGCTGAAGACAGAATTTGAAAAAATTAATCCGCTTTTAAGTTATCGTGAAAACGGCCGGATAAGCTTATAGATCAAGCGTGCGTTCTTATAAAGTAGTTTTTAGTTAAAGCTCCTTATTAAATGTTACTTTCTGTTTATTTGTTAAGCATTATTACATGCACATTACGATCACTTTGTTGAGTCACGATTACTCAATTGCTCATATACGGTTGTACGAGACATATTACGGTTTCCATAAAGCAATTTCTATTACTTGTTAAATTGGAATTACTTAGTATTTTAACATGAACGTTGAGCAATAAAATAAAAATTTAAAATTAAATTTTTAAAATTTAAAATCTCGAATTTAAAATTACTTCTGCGTCACAGCTAAAGGCTCCTTTTTGAAATGTTTACAAGATTTTATTCCAGACGAGTTGTTGACCATATTTGAATTTCTAACTCAACTGCTTCTGTCTTTTTTGACGTAGAATACGTCTTACGTTTAGAAACCGAGATGCCAAGCTTAAATCGTGAATGTCACGAAAAATTTAATAAAGTGAAAACTATTAATGATAAAAAAATGAACGATATTGCATTCGATAAAACACTAAACAAAGCATGTTTGAGACCTGATCGACTTTGTCATGACGTCATTGGCTGAAGCAATGGTAATACAAAGTTGAATCATGACAATGTGTCCAATGGCGGACAATAATTTATTCAAGTTCTGGCTTCCGTTGTCAGATCACGACGTTTTAGTTCTATTTGTTTTTTTCTTTTTGCACTTTGGAAATAAAACCTCAATATTCCACACTTGTTTCAGATATCGGCTTTCGAAGTGTGGAAATTTCCAAAAATTATAGCATGTCCATTTTGATGCATAATAAACGCTAGAAGAATTATAGAAAACGTCAACGGGGAAACAGATCTAGAAATGGAAAATACAAAAAGACCCGGATGTCCTATGCTAAGTGTGAATGGGCTCGACGGGACCGTCTAAAATGAATAAGTACCCGTTACGAATGCGCCAAGTATTCCACCTCTCAGTTCGACGCATATAGCATATATAATGATTAAACGATTCAGTATCTAGTGATAGAATTCAACCCATGGAAGCCGATTATTAGCCAAAACCCATTAACATTGATAGCAGTGCATCAAATGCAATGTGCACTAACCTGCCAAAAGATCCGGACACCCCTATGTTCGTGATGTTCGTGTGGGTGATGCATATGATATTAAAGACACGATTCATCAGGTGGTATAGCAGTGACAACACCAGTCAGCATGCCAAAGGTCCGAGAATTATCCGACTTTGAGAGAGGAATAATTGTGGGGTGCCGCATAAGCGGGAAGTCACTTCGCGAAATCAGCGCTTTGACTGGGCATCCTCACTCAACTGTGCACGGTGTTGTGCACAAATACGAACAGACAGGTGCAACAACGACAACAAAACGTTCCGGGTGACCTCCACTCCTGTCGCCGAGAGACAAAGTGCTCTGTCTCGGGTGATGGTAAGGCATCGCAAAGACACTCTGCGGGACATCACTGCTGCCTTTGTAGGGGACCCAGACGCCTACTCACAAGCCGCAGTCCATGGCTCATCAGTGCGCATAGTGCAACGTGCCCTCTATGAGATTGGCTTCTGTGGGAGAGCTGGACAGAGGAAGCCATTCGTATCAAGGGTGAGTGCTGTTTGTCGTCTACGATGGTGTACGGAGCGTCGTCAGTGGACTAGTGATGATTGGGCAAAGGACATGTGGAGCGATGAGAGCCGCTTCACCTTCCAACAATCTGACGGTCGTATGTCGAGAAATATGATCCAGAGTGCCTCGTACCGACAGTGAAGGACTCCGGCGATGGGGTCATAGTGTGGGACCTAGCACTGATGTCGATATACGACTGAATGCCTCACAGTACCAAGAGATGTTGTAAACGCACCTTTCTGGAGCGATGGTGGAGTTCTATGGCATCTCATCGGACTGCCTCGTCCATCAGGACAATGCTGTATGTCATGCCGCTCGTTCAACACAGGCATGGTTCGCCCGTGCGGACAACCGGTTATTGCACTGGCCTGCGCAGAGTCCAAACTTAAACCCAATCGAAGCATTGTGGGATGTGCTAGAGGGCCGTGTACGAATGGCGACAAGTTGTGTTAAATGACGAATTTATTCTGTATTAACTTTACCGGTGGTGGAACTAATATATGGAGATGAACTGACTAAGCAAATGCATCTTTTTGTTTAGAAAGCTGTATGAAATTCCCACAAAACGTTATTTCGTCGTGCTTCTCTTATCATGATGTAGGATAACTGTGCATTGTACTTCTACCATGAATTCTAATATTTATTTGGAATTGTTGGAGCGTTTCTTCATTCCATTATGTTGAGGGGCGGTTTGGTGACAGTGAAGTGGTTCTACAACAGGATGGTGCGCCTTCCCATCGAGCAAAGATGGTTCACAAATAGCTTAAATACCAACAAAGTAGAATGGACTTATTGCCTGCCAACTCCTTAGATATGAATCCCATTGAGAACTTATATACCACAAGTGGCTTCATTGCGACCAACAAACAAAACTGATTTGATTAATGCCATCAAGAATAAATGCCATAACTTGTCGGTGGAAACATCTGAAAATCTTGTCGACAGTCTTCCAAAGCGTATTCAGGTTGTTATCAAGAATGAGGGGGGCGTAATTTCATATTAATTTGGTATTATTGTAAACTTTCTGAACAAGTTGTCTCTTATTGTTAACTTTTTGGACGCGAGGGTCAAAATAATGCATTGTATTTCTGTTATTAAATATTCGAGAGTGGTCATATTATGCTCTTATGTGCTGTTAACTTGTCATTAATAGAAATATACACCTTTTAACGTATCCGTTTTTGATTTCTGTAGAGTAATTATTTAAGTAAAGTATTTCAGAATTTCATAAATTATTGTAAACTTTTTGGACGGACTGTACTTGTAATTTAAAATATGATCGTATTTAAGATATGTTGCAACTGTGTTCGTTGTAATGCACATTTTATGTATGAACTTAAATTTTTTAAACTGTGTTGTACAATATCATATCTTATTCGCCATATAGTCGGACTGACGCCTTCTACGCTTTAACTACAGGGTGAGCACAAGAGTCTTTCCCTATGATCTTTATCTCAAAAAGCTTTTCTTCACATTGTTAGTACACTTCAACATGTGCACTTTTCGTGTGAACATCTTAGAACATCTAGACGATATTCGATTTCTCGCTACGTATTCACCAGCATGTTTACTGTTACCGTCAATATCGCATCCGTTATACTTGGCTTTTGCCGGCTCGGTGGCCGAGAGGGTTAAGGCGCAGGTCTTTCCGGTCTCGAAACCAGCGAGTCGCGGGTTCGAATCCCGCTGAGGGCATGAATGTTTGTGTTTGTCCCTTTTCATTATCATCCTTTCATTATGCGGAAGGCAACGGGAAACCACCGCATCATCATTCTTCCCTAAAAAAAACTGAATGGACATCATATGTCCACACAGTCACCAGAAGTCGATCTCGACTTGATGGAACTCAACAACAATTCTTGACTTTAATGTGTTCACATCAGGCGCCGGTGTAGCAAACACTTTATCCTTAACATATCCCCACAAGGTGTTATGCCCGGAGAACGCGGAGGCCATGTGGTAGGACCATCTCACCCAAACCATCGTTTGGAATTCGACTTCTTGGAAGGTCAGCAACGCTTCCTCTCTCTATAAACATTAGGAATGTCGCGTCCATAATCATTTCTAAATTTCCTATCCAAGCTAATCGGTGATTTAGTTCCCATGAAACCACAGAACGCATTGAATTTTCTCTCTCATAGACGCAATTTTCAATATGACCGTGGTTAGCGCCACCTACATCGCTTCGGCTCCTTACCGTACCAGAAGTTTAAAGACAGTTTGAGATGGAGATCATAATACAAAATGCGTAAGTTTCTTTATCAGGGAAAGACTTAGTGCTCATCCTGTATAAGATGTGCAGCGGCCGTGTTCCGACACAGCCCCGTACGATTTTTTTTTAAATTATTAACGCGGATTGAAGAGTGTAATTAATATTTCCCTGCATCCACTTCGCCTCGTACACTTTTTCGATAATTCCTTTGAGTGCTGGAGAAAGAGGTCATAAAAAATTTTTTTCTTCGATTTTTCATTTTTTCAGTTTTTCGCTCGGGTGACTCCAAAGAATGGATTCACTTCTCCAGAAACTAATAAAATTAATCAAGAGTGAAGAAAAAAATTACTTGAAAAGAAACTTTTACGTATTCGACTATTAAATATAAAAAATCGAAAAAATAAAATTTAATGTTTGAAAAAAAAATTTTTTTTCTAAATTTTTTGGATTTTTTTTCTTGCGCTCACCTAAATGACTTTCTATTTTTATCACCCTCCTAAAAAAACCTTTTCTTAGATTGATTTCACATACATCCCTTTATCATCGGATAAGATTTTTATGTTTCTCAATTATATACGTCCCCTCTATTAGCTTTATTATCTTTTCCAAGCTGCTATTATTATTGCTATTACTAATAAAATAAAAGAAATATTTTTAGGTGAAAGGAAAAAATTTCCCACGTTTCCATCATAACCTTTCACTGCGTGGAGGCTTCTATTTAAATGGAATCCTTTTTTGGTGGACGGACCCTGTTATTTAAGCGAACGTGGGAGGAGATGAGGGTTCCATTAAACCCCCCTTTAGGAATAAAATATATAACAAAAATACAGAGGTTCGCTCTGGTGGATGTATGGGTGGGGATTTTGAGGCGAGATTAAAAGGTTTGAAGACTGTGTTTAGTTGAGGGTTATTAGGAAGACCGTGGGCAGAAAGAAAGGGGTTGGGTTGGTGGGGCTTTTTTTTTTTTTTTTTTTTTGCTTTCTTTTTGAAAGCCCTACTTCCGGGACGTTTTGTGTGGGTCGATGGGAAATGGGGGTTGATGGCGAGTTTTGTTACGGCTGCGGCTCAATTTGCTCTATCGAGACTGGGATTTCCATTAATGATATTATGAAAGCATAGGATAAGTGGGAAGGGGTATTTAAGTTTTTTTTTTTATTTTTTTATTTTTTTGTCTGTGGGATTATAATGTTTGTCAGCATTCCTGGAACTATTAGAATATGGAATAATATCAAAAATAACAGGCGTAAAGCAACTTATCCAGTTTCAAATTTTCTGTATATATGGGTAACATTTAGTAGAATCAATTATTTGTTTTGGTAACTATTGTCTCCTTAAATAAGTTTAAAAAGGAAATTATTGATTTAAGGAGTTTAAATAATAGTTTAAATTTGAAATGAATTTGGTCTCCTTATAATGGGGAAAAAATTGTGAAATAATAAAACAAAATTAAAATTAAAAATAAAGTCACCAATCTTGTAAAAACTTTGGAGATAAAACTAGTCTATTGAGGATGAAGTTCTTGTGTAGTCTATTGAGGATGAAGGTCTTGTGTAGTCTATTGAAGATGGTAGAAATAAAATAAAAACAGTCTATTGAGGATGTAGATGAAGTTCTTGGGTAGATGATGTTGATAGGAGAAGACGGTGATTTTGAAGTACTGATGAAATTTTGAAGGGTTGATCCAAATTTTGGGGGTAAATTTCAACTAAAAAAACGTTTTCGAGAAATTTTTTCTCATCATCAGTTTATAAACTTTTTGACAGTTGTAAAACAGTTTAAATAAGAATGTAACAATAGATATAAAGGTGATGAAGCTAAGTTGATTGTAATTGTTGGTTATGATTGTTGGCTATTGTTTATTCACAAATTGAAGGCTTACCCATGGGTAGCCCATTATCACCAATCCTTTCCAACATCTATTTAAATAACATGGAACACAATTTACTAAACAAATCACAACACAAACAACACATAAAAATATGGATGAGATATGTAGATGACATCCTAGTCATAACAAACAAACCAATAGAAATATTAATACACCTATTAGAAGAAAGATATCCTTTAAAATTTACACACAACAACATGACCAACAACCATATCACATTTTTAGATATAAAGATTATAAAAAATGAAAATAATCTAGATTTTGAGATATATGAAAAACCAACAAAAGGTAACAACATACCACATTACTTATCACAACAACCCACACACCAAAAAATTAACACTATTAAACAATATTTACAAAGAATAAAAAATCTTACATCCCCAAAATATATTCCTACAAATTTAAAAAAACTTAAACTGAACAAATATCCAGTAACTTTAATAGACAAAATTTTAATAGATACGTTTACAAACAATACAACAAAAACTATACCAAATCTACATGAACAACAAAAAAGATATTCAATACAATACAATAATAAAATATTCCACAAACAGAAAAAAATATTAGAACAAATACCAAACATAAAAATCATACCAAAAATAACAAATAACATTACTAAATCATTAATAACCACCACCAACCTAAAAACAACAATCAATCAAAATAATAACACAAATATCAATTTCAAAGAAATATGTCAAAACAATAAAGAAAAATGGAACACTAGAAATATAATTTATCAAATACCATGTAAAAATTGTGAACATATCTACACCGGTCAAACGAAACGACAATTAGAAATAAGATTAAAAGAACATGAAAGAGCACTTCGCCACAGAGACAAAAACAACCATTTAGTAAATCATTGTATCAAAGAAAACCACACACCAGATTAGAAATAAACAATAAATGGACACTACTTTTTAACAATCACCCTAACACACAATAGCCAACAATCATAACCAACAATTACAATCAACTTAGCTTCATCACCTTTATATCTATTGTTACATTCTTATTTAAACTGTTTTACAACTGTCAAAAAGTTTATAAACTGATGATGAGAAAAAATTTCTCGAAAACGTTTTTTTAGTTGAAATTTACCCCCAAAATTTGGATCAACCCTTCAAAATTTCATCAGTACTTCAAAATCACCGTCTTCTCCTATCAACATCATCTACCCAAGAACTTCATCTACATCCTCAATAGACTGTTTTTATTTTATTTCTACCATCTTCAATAGACTACACAAGACCTTCATCCTCAATAGACTACACAAGAACTTCATCCTCAATAGACTAGTTTTATCTCCAAAGTTTTTACAAGATTGGTGACTTTATTTTTAATTTTAATTTTGTTTTATTATTTCACAATTTTTTCCCCATTATAAGGAGACCAAATTCATTTCAAATTTAAACTATTAAAAAGGAAATGTTTATTGGCCAGTTCAGGGCATCCAATCCATATTAACCGTTCAAATATCGTTGACCATAATACCTAGTTCACAGTACAGTTCTTGATCATGACCAAGATGAAACGGGTTCAAGCCTCATCGACAAATCCAGTGTGCACACTGTAAAATTCGATTATGATCGATAATAGGGTTATAGATGTTGCAGCCAGATTATGATAGTGGCGCTTTTAGTGATAACCATCTGCCTTTACTGATAGGCCTTCCGATCCTGTCTCCTCTGATTATAATTATCATATAGGAAATTTGTTTCTTTCTTGTTGCGGTTCTTTCATAACTGATGTTCCTGAACAAATAGAGGGTGCGTTTAAATGGGCAGTGATTTGTTGCAGTATCCAGGCATGTTATACAGCGACGCCAATTCAGCAAACATCACATACACTACTGTGGACAAGTTTTACCGTTCTTTGCACAAATAAGGGCTTTCTTAGAGGCATGCGTCTGCCCATTTGGATCCCTTTCACTTGCCAGATATGGTCGGGAACAGCATTGGTTTAAATCATTTGTTAATTGCTGCAGAGTGGATGACCTCTTATAAACGATGGCTGTTACAAAGACTGTGGATCGTTTTTCCAACGGTTGAATACTCTGCAGTTTGTTTCCTATTTTAGTGGACAGTTCCATTTTCTGTTTCCTATTTTAGTGGACAGTTAATAAAACCCTTTAGAAGGGCAAAACTCTGATAACTAACAATTTATAAGTCTTCAAACCAATGTAAATAGTGCTTCTTTACATTTTGACAGATTAAAAAGTGCATTTTGTTCTTATAAGGCTATAAAAACTTGATGCATACGAAATTACTTGTTTCCTATTTAGTGGACAGTTCCATTTTAAGAGTTAAGGTAACAGCACACAATTCTCAGGAAGGCAGGAATATCATTCTTTGCTTGTTTTAAGCTCATATGCAGTCATATTGAGAACTCCAGATTATTTCAATAATGGCAAGTCGAAAAAAGCTGTCTGATATTGAAAAAGGCAAAATCATGGCATTTCGAGAGAGTGGAAAGTCAATACGTGAAATTGCTGCTTTGCTGAACAAACCTAAGAGTACCATTGGTAGGTTTCTGACAGTGGGCAGTTCAAAATCGGCGCAGAAGAAACGTGGTCCGAAGCCAAAGTTGACAAATCGTGACAAACAACACATCATCCGTGAAGCAACTCAAACTGGCCACTCGTGTGCTCGAATATGTGCTGATCTGCAACTTCCAGTAAAGCGCAAGACTGTGTGGAAGATTTTGTCTTCATCACCGCACTTGACGTACACAAAAAACAGGCCAAACCTCCATTAACTGCTGAGCATAAGAATCAACGTTTGCACTGGGCAAAGGAACATATGACGTAGAATGACAAATGGATGGAGGTGTTGTTTACAGATGAAAAAAAATTCAATCTGGATGGTCCAGATGGGTTGCAGTCATACTGGCATGACATTCGCAAAGAGAAGCATTCGTTACCACTAGAATGAATTCTGTGAAATATCAGGAGCTACTTGAAGAAGCTGCCTTACCTTATGGACAAGACATTTGTAGACCATCTTGGGTTCTGCAGCAAGACAACGCCCCGTGCCACAGTTCGATGTCAACAAAGAACTGGCTGAAATCTAAAAATGTTAATATGATGGTCTGGCCACCGAGAAGTCCGAACATGAACCCTATCGAGAACTTATGGGGTATCATTGTGCGTAAAGTTTACGAAGATGGACGTCAGTACAGCAGTGTTTCATCATTGAAAGAATCAATTGTTGAAGCATGGTATAACTTAGATCCTGAAGTCCTTCAAAAGCTTGTTAAATCAATGAAGGATCGTATTTTCACACTTATTACACAGAATGGAGGGTCCACTAAATACTAAGGATAAATTTTCCTATTAGTATTGTTTATTTCATTTCTTTTATTTATATTGTCCACTAAATAGGAAACAAGTAGATTCTCATGAATCACCGTTTATGTTTTTGTTATGTAAAAGCTCTTTCTCAGAGTATTGAAAATGTAAAGAAGCACCATTTACATTGTATTAAAGACGTATAAATTGTTAGATATCAGGGTTTTGCGTTTCTAAAAGGTTTTATCAACTGTCCACTAAAATAGGAAACAGACTGTAGATATGCTATCTTTCGAGAATAGTCAGATGCTTCGTTATTTGAATAGTGGCTTCGGCTGAAGGACCAACAACAACGAGTACTTTTTCGAAGCCAGTTAGGTTCTTCTTTTTCCCCATGCTGATCAACTTATGTCATTAGACTCATCCAACGCCTTTTTCAATAACTACATGCTTCAATCACACGATTCAAACTTACTTGCATAAAATGGATTAAAACCAATTTACATAAGTTTCACACATGTTTCTAATTCATAGATCAGTGTGTGTACTTTTTATCTTGAATGTATTCAGATTTATTATTTGTTGTTAACTTAAGCTGACGTTAATAGGGGCTCATGTGCTAATTCAACTTTAAGAGAAGAAGCGAGAAGATAGCCTTGCCCTTTCAATTCCTAATGAGATTTCTATTCGTCTTCATTTGAATATGTGTTAATGTTCAATCAAAAACGACAGAAGAAAAGGCAAAGGTAAAGCTTGTACATTGCTATCCGAATGCCTTTCTCGAAGCTCCATTAACATCATTTGCTGAAGTTGTTCAAATAGAGTTTGTTAAGTCGAGAAACATCGAATGCGTCGTCGAATATTCGAAACGCCCTTCTGTTTAATAGCGAATATAAAATGTACGCAACTCAAAATTCTGAATGATTAATGTCGACAATTAACTGAACTCCACCCCCTGTTACTCCAAACCTGGACGAAAGGTTTGAAACTGTAAACTGTTTACACGATACTTAAATCAATGTAATTTGCATCGACATCAGCTCCAGCAAGTTTGTGAATATCGCGTTAAATGCTCGAATCGATATAAAAGGAGGACCATTAGCAACAACAACAACAGAGACGACGATGACAATAATAATTAATTTAGTTTCAGTTGTGCACTGGGTTCCCGAAAAGAGGACTTGCTCATATTGAGTTTAGGTTTTTAGAAAATGTCATGTGAAAAATTTAGGCATAAGAGCACGCATTGGAATCGTTAAATGACATAAGGCGGGGATAAGATGAAATGAAAGAAAAGTGATATTTATTTAAATTCAATATCTTAAAATAAAATAAATTGAATAAATAGAAAAAGCTTAGAGACTAATTTGCTTAACTGGTCTTAAATATTAAATAAGATAATAGTGTGGATTCTAACCGACTGTCACGACGCACTTCGACGTGGTCCATACAAAGCATTACTTTCAAACACTAGAGCACAAATACCATTTGCAGTAAATTAAGTATGCACACTGCTGCGACTTAAATAACACAAATTCACATTCAGCACTGAACACAAGGGGCTCTACTGAAAGATTAACGCCAATCTCGAAAAGTATAAGGAAGGCGAGGAGAATTTCTCCGTACGCCGGGACTTCGTAAGGCAAGTGAATAATAGTTGACACAATCGGGTACTGAGGCTGATTAATTGTAGGGCAGACACACCACACGTGGTCGAGTCGACGTCTTTTTTTTCTCAAACGTTAATAAGACTGAAATTAGGGAACACAATTACTAAATGCGCCGTGAGATTTCTTAGTCTACGTTGTATCACCAATTTTGTTTACTAAAACTAGGCGAAAAGATTGACGCTTGTGATGCGGAGGTTAAATAATTGGATTCCAAGGTGCCTGGTCTACCGCATCAACACAACACCCAATTGTTTATCTACGTAAGGTGTGAGGCCGAACGGCCACAGTCCATGAACTCGGGAATGATAATGAAGCTCGTAGCTTCGCAGTTCAGAGATAGCATGTTTTGCAAGTTCTGTATTACGGAATAAATGGAACTATGTGAGAAGTAGCCAAATAGCCGTTCCACGACCGTAATTCATGGAACGCTAATTGACAACAGTTCCAATGGAAACGGGCGCTCACCTCGAGAAACTTTTCCGTTGCTCGCGTCCTTGTAGCGAGGCTCCCACCGCCGTTCTCCTTCCCTCGTTGGCGGCTTCTGTGGCGTAATCATCGATAGCCGGGGACGGAGCTTCAGCCGTTTCCCTTGCTTGTTCCCTTGCTATGAACAGCAGGGAATTTTTCAGTCCGTTCGAAGAATCGCCAACATGGAAAAATCCTCTCCTCTCTTTTGCTTCCTTCGCCCTTCGTTTTACCGTATTTTTTCCTCCTCTCGCTCGTTCCCGTTCTCTCGAGCTCTCGTTTCTCCTCTCTCATTCGTCCTCTTCGTATTACGTTGTCGACGACGAGTATTACGTCGACTCGCTTTCCACGTTGAAGAATAGAAGATTCGAGTGTGGAAACGATCGACGCTGTCATCGGAATTAATCGGAATTCTCGATGGCATGCGAATTCCGTGACAGAAAACGTTTTAAAGACTATGTAACAAAAAAATTATTAAGAAAGAGAAATAAGAATACATCACATGAAAAGAAACGAGGCCTTTCGGTCATTTATTCAAAGTCCATCATCCCCTTATTTTCCTGTTACCCTTTTGTATTTTCAGGAAGATCCATGCACACACATACTGGCCAATGAATTAAAAAGATTTGCGAAAACTGCATGAAGTTTGTTTTAATTCGTGTTTATGCAAAATGTGATTCAAACATGGACTTATTTATAGAGTGTAGAACATAATCCAGCATGGGGGGGGGGGGGGACTAACTGATTTCAAAAAGGGACTCATTGTTGGTCCTCGTTTAGCTGGAGTCACGATTGAAACAATGACGCAGAAGACAGGATTCTCAAGATATGATCCACGTCTTTTTGTCTAAAAAGGGGTAACTGTGATAAATTAAAAACATTCATTATATGAGCGAGATCTTGTATGGAGAAGCAGAGCATCCACTGCATCCATTGATTTTAACTAAGATTGTTCCCGATCCATATCCGGCAGAACTATGCGCCAAGAAATCAAGTAGATCTAAATGGGCAATCCTATTTCTATACGAAAACCCATGATTTCTCCAAAGAACAGGATACTTCGTTTACAGTGGTGTCTGGAACGTCTTGACTGGAAACGTGAAGACTGGGAGAAGGTTATACATGGTCTGACGATGGGCGTTTTTTGTACCGACGGTAAGCAGAGCTTTTGGTGAAGCCCCCATGAAATAGTGAATTCAGTTCAACTTAAGGTTCTGATGCTGATGTCATGGTATGGAGCTTCTTTTAGTAAAGAACGATCCTCTGATGTTCATGGAAGGTCGGGTGCATTCCATAGATTATCTGAACAATGTTGCCGACCAAGACCATCCCCCAATACCGCATTTATTTCTGGGAATGTCTGGTGAATTTCATTGGCCATCAAATGTGTGAATGTTTGTGTGTGTGTTCGTGTGGGTGGGTGTATGATTGACACTTAAAGTATCTTTTAAAAATGTTGAGTGCCTAGGTGTGCCTTCTGCAGTTCGTTTAGATTTAAAGGTCTGGATTTTATGTTCACCCTTGTAGACTGCTTTTTGCAATGGTGACTGAATCCGTGTCCTAATTGTTCTACTATGCTAAGTTTGGCGACGGATTTTGGCCCATGTTTAGGAAGGAATTTAGGAATATCGCACCTTTCAGAGGATCCAGCCTGCTGCTTCGTTGTTTCAGTCGTGGCTCCAGCTAGACGAGCACAAACAGTGAGTCCCTTTATGAAAATAGGGTTTTCCCCCGCATGTTTTGTGATTAGACACCCAATTTCTATTTAAGTAGGTGATAAGAACACGTTTGAACCGCATGACTGAATCTTTAAAGGCGGCAGCAAATTCTGGTAGTCATTTGAAAAGCGGTCGGCTTTCAAATTACTTTCAGACAATTTCACATTAAAATTTCTGGATTTTTGAATTAAGTCTGGTCTAGAATTTTAACAGGTTCATGAAAACAAGAATTTTTCCTATTCCATTGCAGTAGAGTATTGAAAATTTTAAATTTTCCTAACGAAAGTAGGAATAGGAGGAGAGAGGTTTCACTTGTCGCTATCTCCAACGTTCCTCGACTATTCCTGTGCTGCTCTGTCGTTTCGTGACGCCTAAATCGAATCAAGGCAAACATGATAGGGCGGAGCGGCCTGTGTAAAATTAATTCTGTTTGAATTCCCACTGTCAAGTGAAGTTTAGCAACGTAGTCGGGACGGAGTACTTTTCTTACTCTTCTCCAAATGTGTAAGTAAGGGGGAGATCGATTTCCAATTGTCAATTTCCCTCGCATTTTCCCCAGGCCTCTTCATCCATAATGCAGGCTGCCCTTTAAATTAAGTTAAAGAGCCCAAGCTCACTGGCAGCTCTTTTAATTATTTAAGGAGCAAAAGAAATCGAAACAAATATTTATTTAAACAATGGAAACGACTTGGATACAAAAAAGAAGAAGCTCCTTGCTTCGTTTCTATTCACAAGTTCTCTAACTTTAAGTCGATTAAAATTGGATTTTAATATTAAATAGAGACTGAACCCGACATTTCCAAACTTAAAGACATAAATTCCATTTAAATTAATATAATTTGATTATAGTAATTCTTTTATCCAATGAAAACTTTCTAAGATGGATTGTTAGAATTTGCAAATTTTATGAAGAAAATATTAGACAGGCTGTGTCTTTTTGTACGGAGATCAATTAATTTTTTTTTTTCGTTTAACATGCATTTTTCTTTTTCGTCTATCCACTTTCGTGATGAAATTTTCAAAGATTTTTTGTAGGGAATTTGGTAAACAATTTTCATATGGCGAAACGACTGCGCATTTATCTACGCAGTACTTCTCATTCCTCTATGGCTTCGTGCTTGGGCCGATTCATAGCTCCGTCAAACTCACTTCTACTCCAAGTCTGGCAAAATCCAATGGGGGTATAAGGGAGTTTGGCATCCTAAAGTTTTAACCATTAGGGCGGCGCTCAAAACAGTCTGAGGAGAAGAAGCACATGCTCGTACATGTTTTGTTATGGAGTTCAAACTGTTTAATAACGAAAACAAATTTTTAAAAATTTTGACTTACAATTTGAAAGCTGAAATTTCATCCAAGTAATTGGTAGATATTATTTGTGCTAGGATACACTTTTAGCTACCAAAATAAAAAGGCGAAAGGACTCAAAAAGATCTTTGTTTAGAATGCAATACAATCTGTTGCATGTAATATACATAATGATATAATTTTAAATTTATTATGAAGTTTTTGTGGCAATGAAATTGCTATACTGTGGAGTTATGTTGCTCAGAGTTTAATATCGTCCACGATATTGCAAAAATAAAGATACAGTATAATTATAATTGAATGAAACTTGTTTTATTTATATTTATGCAACATTCCTGGAAGGATCCAGAAGCTATAAAAACAGATCTGAAAAAAATCCAGAGGTTGTCCTCCGACAGGCGCAAAACTCAAAGCGGGGAAAAGATGAAAAACAGAGATCTGAATGATCAATTGATGCTGCCTCATAAAAAAAATTTAAGAGTTAAAAAATATTTAGAGAATTTTATACTTGTTAAAAAATTAGGTGCACTGTAGAAAAATTTTCTCTGTCGTATTCAAATTTTTGTATAAATAAAATAAAAATAAATAAACGAAATAAATTAACTGAATATTAATGATTTTATAAATACAATAATTTAATGAATTATAATAAAATAAATAATAATTATTTAAATAAAATGAATAACCTCGAACAAAGTAAACTATAATAAAATAAATTAATTAAAATAAATAAATAAAATAGAATAAAAACTTTGATTATCTGAATATTTAATGTAAAATTAGATACACTCTGTTTTGTAATTAATATATTCTTTCCATTATAAAAGCCAGATGAGAATGCGCTAGCTATCATTACCAAAATGAACTTACAAAGTGTTCTGAGAAATTTAAATGTGAAACTTTATGAAATGTGAATGGGTAAATGTGCGCTATAATATGTATGGGTGAGCTTCAGTGAGATATGTAAGCGCGTGTTTATGAATAAACACAAGTTTGTAATGAGTGAATAGTCTATATATTCTATAAGATAGTGAGAGTATATAAGCGGGTGCGTCAAAATAAAACGTGAAACCATATAAACAGATTATTTTTGTATGAATATACGTAAATTAAAAAATTCTAGAGTCCGATGTCAGACTTTTTGGAATCCAACGCGAACAGACTTTGCGGTATTCAAGCTTCTCATGCACTAGACCCCATGCAGATCCATAGAATATCTGATACGTCTCACTCACTTCTTTAAAGGAAATGCGACGGTTTTCTCTGATTATTTTAAATAACGGAACCACATGCAAGTAGAATTTGTCAAGGATATGTCCTGTTTCATATCATTATAGCAAAATTGTTGGATAGGAGAAATTCTACAGGGTGTTGTATAATTCGATGTCCAACTCTGAAGGGGTGGTTGTGTGGGTGATTCTAAGCAATAAACTTTATATGAACATGGGTCCGAATTTGATCGCTAACTGAGATATGAACAGAAATAAAAATGCCTCCACCAAGATCAAAATGTTAATAACTCAGGTTCTGCAAAGCATAGGATAATGAATTTAGTAGGAATAATAGGGTACATAAAACTGTGTATACCATTATTATTCCTAACAGTGCTCAACCGCGAGTACTAAACAGCACGTGTTAAGATGGTGACTGCGTAACTCGGAAACTCCTCGTTGGAATTCGATCAAATTTTAACGGTATACACAGCTTCATGTACCCTATTATTCTTCCAAAATTTATTACCCTAAGCATAACAGAACCTGAGTTATTAACATGTTGAACTTGGTGGCGGCATTTTTATTTCTGTTCATATCTCAGTTAGCGATCAAATTCGGACCCATGTTCATATGAAGTTTTTTGCTTAGAATCACCTATACTACCACTCCTCCAAAGTTGGCCATCGAATTAAACCACATCCTTTAGATCTGTGAACCGGGTGCCCGCCTCCCATTGGGCTTTCCACTTTCACAACTTGCTTGTCTTTAAGATACTTACAAGGGAATCCACCAAATTGAAATATGTTACTCATCTGAAGCTACTATAGATGCTTGCAAAACAAGAGAGTGCGAAATTGTGTTTCTTTCAAAATAAACCGCGAAAACGAAAAAATTTCACCATACGTAGCTATACAAAGACTCCATTGTTAAAGTGGTTAGGCTATGTGGGGTTCCCTTGCTAGTGACAGCATGGCTGTACGGTTGTCTGTGATAGCCCAATTGGTAGAGGCGTCGAATCCAGGTCACAGAATTTTTCCTTTCATTTTTTCAAAAAATATCTTTACCTGATGTTTGGAGATTCTATATTCATTATTTATCATTTGTTGAGTTGATAAATTATACCTTACTGCACGAGGTTTCCATTGTTAACCTAATTTATGCTTATTATTGGGTCTACTCTATACACTTATATAAGGTCACACTGATATCAGCTGTTATACAGAGTGACCCAAACTTATCCAGCATAATTGTTTAGGAACATTGTATGGTTCAAATGGAATAAAAAATGTCCTATAAACATTACATCTAGTTTCGATCGTGTGTGATATATCGACGTCTGAACGATCCTGTTTCCCTTAGAACTTGGTGTACCCTCGAAAACACCTCCCGATGTGGATGGCGCCTATGGTGAAATGCATCCGCGTACAACCTGCTGGCTTCTGCAGCGTTACGAGCAGCAAGCCCATAGTAAAAATGAATGTCCGCATAGTCTTCATTTGTGAAAACAAACGGCATAATGAACTTCGACGTTGCGTTGCACAATAAAAGTAACTGCTCAAATCAACCGCCAAGTCAATAAAATACCTTTTACACATGTTACAAGTACGACGGTTCCTCTTCCTATTTGGCATATGCAAATTTAAGAATAAATAAGTAAACCTACGTTTTTTTCTAGGAAAAGACTCTAAATAAAAGGACAAACGTCGATATCTCACACACGATCGAAACTAGATACACTGCTTTGCAATGAAATTGCCCCACCCACAAGGAGTTATCCGAATGAGCCAAAAGTTGGTATACAGCAAGAGATACATCTGAACACACCTTTATTACGTTATGGAGCCAAGACGCGCACTTGTTTGTACAGGGTGTTCCAACGGAAAGGGCATCAGTAGGTTGTGGCACCACCTCTAGCGGCGATCCATCGTTCCAGCTGCATCATACAGGTGGCGAATGTCATCTTAGGTTACGTCTTCCCAGGCCTGGTGAACCTGCTGTGTCAGTTCATGGAGATTGCGGGGTGATCGTAAACGGCGTCCCACCATCTCTCACACGTGCTAAATTGGCGATAGGTCTGGGGACCTCGCGGGCAATGGCAGGCAGTTGACATCATGCAGACATGCCATGCTCATGTTTGCCGTGTGCGGTCTGGCGTTATCCTGCTGAAAGACTGCGCCGGGTATGGTGTGCAGAAAGAGCAGTATTACGGGCTGCAGAATCTCTGTAACGTACGGTGCTGCTGTCAGGATGCCTTGGATGGTGACTAAAGGCGTTCTGGTATCGTAGCCGATGGCACCCTAGATCATGAACCCGGGTGTTGATCCACGATGGCGATACCGGATTCATTGTTCATTAGCACGTTCCAATGGTATGCGCCACACCCGTCCGCGTCTGTCGTCGGTGTCCAAACAAAAGCGGGATTCGTCGCTAAAGACCGCCAGGCGCCATTCCATTCGCCAGCCCACTCGCTCACGACACCTTTGCAGTCGTATCGCGCGGTGCTCAGGTGCCAACGGAAGACACAACATTGGACGCCTGACACACATTGTCGCGGCGTGTAACCGGCGTGCTATTGTCGCTATTGACACTGGAGCAGTACCGGGAATAGTGATGTTGTCGCGCAGTTGCCGCAGGGTGATGGTTCTGTCCGCTAGCGCTGTTCTCAGTATCCGCCTATCGATACGAGCTGACGTGCTTCTCCGGGCCCCAAAACCTGATCTTCTGGCATGTGTGCCTTCCTCTCGTCATTGCCTCCAACATCGGCCTTTCGTCCGTGCATCCCGCGACACATGGACAGCAATCCGTCTGGTTGACCATCCAGCCTCAGAGAGGCCAATAATCCGACCTCATTCAAAGTACGTTAATTGCGTGAACGGTTGTCGTTGTCGTTGTCGTCGTCGCGGCAATGAGACCGTTGTGCGGATTACAGTACTGTACGTTCACGAGGCAGTTGCTTCCTCCCTACTGCATGGAACGTCTCGCACAGGTGTCTTATGATGAGCCTTTACAGGCACCCGGACACCCTGTATCAACCCAAATGGTCATGTCCCGGGAGCATGCATATAATCGTTTACTAGTCGGAGGTAGACGAACCCCCCTACTAAATATGGATAAGGTCGGATAACTCCTTGTTGGTGGGGCAATTTAATTGCAAAGCAGTGTATAATGTTTATAGGACATTTTTTGTTCCATTTGAACCATACAATGTTCCTAAACAATTATGCTGGATAAGTTTGGGTCACCCTGTATATTGAGATATTGAATATCGATTATCGATAGTTGTGATTTTTCGATAAATATCCGTCAGAATATTGAATACTGGTCAATACAAAAATTTATTGATTTTAAGTGTTGTGCTCGTATTAATCTATTTTGGTTCCATTTTGCTATGATTCGTCATTTTCGGAAATTCTGTTTTCGGCCGCTATCTCGTGAACTATAGATCTTAAAAAAATTTGGATGCGATGTCATTAATCAGCGATGAAAGACACATTCATTTCGTATAGCACTTTAAAAAAGTTCGGACATACAGAAATATAGAATTCAGTAACGAACTTTTTAATGACGTTTTAAATGTTGTATATAAGTTTCTAAAGTTGTATCCTTGTATTGATATTTTAATGGTCAGTCTCTTAATTGTAAATTTGATTTTAATGATTTGAGGTAATTTGTCTTTTAATAATGTTTTTCTTTCTAGCACATTTTCGTAGAAAAGTGCTTATGTGATCAGTCTGTCCAGCTGTCCGTCAGTCCGTCCGTCCGTCTGTAGACAGAATTCCAACAATGCATTGCGTTGCAATAGAGAGAGTGCATATAGTGAATTGGTGGAAGAGACGAATTATCCTTGCATTGGGGAAAACGTGTGTTGAGCACTTTGGTTCGGCACTGCGCGTGCGCTTAACGTTAATAAGATGGTGAGTGAGCAGGATGCACGTGATTGACGATTATTGAAAGGGGAGATCGGTCTCTAAATCAAAAGAATTTTTTTATTTGTAGGAAGATTATTTCTTACGATAACTTGAAAACGAATTAAATTTTTTCACACACAGTTTTCACCAATCCATTAATATGGGACAGAGCACGAACAAGTTCGAACGTGAGATAGCCGGAATAGGTACGTGCTCTAGTGGTAACATTATGATACCCTCTTAAAAATTTCCTATAACCAGATATCAAACAAATCGTCACCACGTGTCATGAACGAATATATGAGTAACTAGTGATAGCAGATATTGGTCTAGTGGCACTTTTACGTGTAAGGATGTCTCATGAATGAATATAACGCGTAAATAATGAAAGTGGGAATTGTTTAATAGTACGTGTTTTCATGGTACCATGTGGTACCGTTGTAACATTGAATGCTAAGATATGGCAGGTAATATTGCAAACAACTCATAACAACGTGTCATGAGTGAATATAGCACACAATTAATGATACTGGGAATTGGTTTAGTAGCACGTGTCCTAATGCTAATATAATGGGAACTTTCATTGCTAAGATATGGCATGTGATATATCAAACAAATTGTAACAAAATGCCATGAATGAAAAAAATGAGTAATTAATGATAGTGCCAACTGATTTAGTAGCACGTGCCCTAATGGTACTATATGGTACTATATGATATCGTTGGAACTTTCAGTGCTAAGATATGGCATGTAAGATATCAAACAAGTCGAAACAACGTGTCATACCTGAATATAACGAGTAATTAATGATAGTGGGAATTGGTTTGGTAGCAAGTGTCCTAATGGTACTATATGATACCGTTGGAACTTTCAATGCTAAAATATAGCATGTAATACATGTACATCAAACAACCCGTTACAACGTATCATGAGTGAATATAACGAGTAATTAAATGATAGTGGGAATTGGTTTAGTAGCACGTGTCCTAATGGTACCATATTGTACTGTTGGAACTTTCAGTGCTAAGATATGGCATGTAATATATCAAACAACTCGTAACAACGTGTCATAAGTGAATATAAAGAGTAAAAATTATAGTGGGAATTGTTTAGTAGTACGCGTTTTAATGGTATCATATAGTACCGTTGTAACATTCAGTGCTAAGATATGGCATGTAATATATCAAACTACTTGCAACAACGTGTCATGAGTGAATTTAACGAGTAATTAATGGTAGTCGGAATTGTTTATAGTACATGTTTTAATGGTACTGTATGTTACTTTTGGAAACTTTCAATGCTAAGATATGGCGTGTAATATATCAACCAACTCCTTACGAGTTATTAGACCTACTGTTATCCAGAGCCTATTGGTATCAAGAGCATATTGCTGTTAGGCTTAATAGTATCTAAAACTAATTGTTGTGAGACATATTGCTAATTGGTAGTAGTTAATCGCTTGCTTCAATGGTAGATGATAACTTAGTAACACTTTAATAAGTGAATATGAAAAAATAATAGATGCTTACACGTAACGCTTCAGCAATTGAGGCTCACTTCATTTAACATTATGTGGGAATGCCTACAAATATATAAAGAATAACTTCACTTTCCATTTAAACTTTGAGTTCTTCAAGTTTATTCGTTTAAATTCTGTCTATATATTTGTTTACTTAAATAGTAATTTACAATTTAGTTTTCATATTTATATATTCTCTAAAGTGTTTTAAAAAATAGGTTAATTCTATGTATCCATGTATGATGCTATAACACGAAAATGTGGTCCCTTTATCCGCTTTGGCGATAAAATCATTCTTGTTTTTTTTCTTGTTTCTTTTGTTGTGGACGGGCGCTTTTTGATCTTGTATTGTTTGCCTGCTCCCTATCTTTCTTGTACTGTTTTCAGAGGGTTAAAATGCATTCATTCATTCATTCATTATTATTATTATAGCAGGACTAAACCAAACAGAATCGCAATAATTAATTGAAACACTGGATGGTAGTTCCCCCCCCCCCCCCAAATAGGCGATAGCCCAAACAGGGGTTAAAAAAAAATAAAACATTAAAACTAAAAAAAAACTACTAAAACACATTGAAATCAAAAGTTTGTCAAAGTCGTTGTTGTAACAAATCGTACGATTGTTAAAAATATTAATAATGAGATGATTCAGCAAGTTTTTATAGGATAATTAACATTCACCAATATTATTGATGATCTACGGCAAGAGTACTTATCCATCCCAAGTTCAGTGATAAGTACACCCACCAGTTTGCACATGATTAAAATGACTGAAACTAAGTGATATATTCACATTATTCAAGTTTAATAATTATTTAACAGTTATTGTCTATTAGCGTCTATCAATTATAAGCTTCTGAATATAAACCCTGAATTTGCAGTTTACAATTGGTATGAGATATTATAAAACAAAATAGGACTGTATGATGTTTTTGTGACAAAAATATTATCCATCCACTTAAATATTTGGGCAGATGTACAATTAGGGCTTAATTTTTAATATTTAGTGGGACCCCTTTGGTCCTGACAACATCTAGGCATCGACAGTGATTCTACTAAAGATTTTGTGTTTTCATCGAAATCATGCCAGGTTTTTATCAATAAGTCTTTTTAAATCTTCTGTTGAATTTGGTATTATTATCTTCATTTCCATTATGGCCCAAAGGTATTCGATTGGATTTAAGTCAGATGACTGGGGAGGCCAGTCAAGCACTTTAATTTTCTTGAATTTGAAGAATTCTTTCACAGAATGAGCTATATGTTTAGGATGTGTCTCTTGCTGAAAGATAAAACTTCTTCTCAATGCCAATTTACTTGCAGAAGCATGGAGATTCTTATCTAGAATTTCTCTGTACTTGTGTTGGGTTCCATGATGCTATCAATAAATTCTAGATGCCCCATACCAGACACTTCCTCCTCCATGATTCACTCCAGTCAATAATCTTCATCAGGTGTTCTCCAAACTTTGTTATAGCCATCTGAGCCAAAAAAGTTAAATTTGCTTTCATCTGACCGCACAGTTTTGTTCCAAAAAATTTTGTCTCTGTTTAGATTCTCTGTTGTCCAATTCAGACATCTCAGTCGGCTTTTCTTACTGTTGCAAGGGCTTCTTCTTTGGTGTGCAGCCTTTAAGCCCGGCTTCTTGCAACCTCTTTCGAATGGCTTGAGGAGTAACAGATAAGTTTAAATCATATTTCACTTCTACGCAGATTTTTTTCCTATCTTTTTAAATGCATTTTACCATTTCTCTGTCATCTCGTTCTGATTTTTTTCTCTTCCTGCTTCTTCCAATTTTATCTGTGATTTCTTCTATTGGGTGATATTTTGGATGATATATTGGACTGATGGACGTGGAATGTGGAGTTCCTTGGCAATTACAGGCCGACTTTTCCCATCCTTTAGTGAGCTGTGACTCTAGCCCACAAATCTTGTGAATGTTCCTTTATCTTCTGTTATTCCTGCAACGTTTATTATCCAATATCTACGTTCATTTTCCTTACTGATAAGTACACTCACTCACCAAAAGTCATGGCACACCCCTCCAATCAGGTTCCCTGTCAGTAATGAGACAGGTCCCGCTGCTTTCATTCTCGGAATGCAGGTGCACAGGACTCCTTGATATCACACAATTATTGTAAGCAAAAGTAACTGCAGAAATGGCAGCACGCCGACAGCTATCCGCCTTTGAACGGGGGATGATTGTTGGTGCCAGACGGATAAGTGCCTCGATTGCAAGGGTCTATCGAGAATACACCCAACGAGGGGTTACAACCTATGTCGGACAGCGGACGGCCACCCACGCCTCATTGATGCCAGAGGTATTCGCCGGGTCACCCGGCTGGCAACTGCTGACCGAAAGGCGATAGCTGGCCAAATCACCATGCGGTACAACCAGGGACGCCCCACAACTGTGTCCGTGACAACAATTCGGCGAATCTTGGCAGCTGCAGGCTTTGAGAACAGAAGGTCACGAAGGGTGTCACTCTTGACGGCTCCACATCGTCGGCAACGCCTAGCCTGGGCCAACCAACATCGACATTGGACCGCTGAGAACTAGCGAAGGGTTGCCTGGTCCGATGAGTCACGGTTTCAGCTGTATCGGGCCGATGGTCGTGTCCGTGTCTGATGCAGGCCACACGAAGCCATGGACCCCGCTTGTCAGGTAGGAACCACTCAGGCAGGTGGAGGCTCCATACTGGTCTGGGGTGTTTTCTCGTAGCAGGCAATGGGTGTTTTCTGGTAGCGACGGCATCTTCCAGCAAGATAATGCGCCTAAACACACTGCCTCCGACTTCACAATGATTTGGCCTCCACGTTCCCCAGATTGCAATCCCATTGAACATTTGTGAAACGTCATCGAACGATCTGTCAAGTCGTCACCAACACAACTGGTAAATGCAGCATCGTTATGGAGTGCAGTGGAGACGGCATGGCTTGCAGTGCCTGTAGATGTGTTCCGGAGACTGGTAGACTCTCTTCCAAGACGGGTCGCCGCCGTTATCCACCAGAGGGAGCCCAACACGTTATTAGGCAGGTTTGCCATCACTTTTGGTGAGTGAGTGTAATCTGTTGTGAATGTAATGATATTATTTGATAAAACGGAAGGAAAAATTCTGCAACCTGGTTTCGAACCAGGAACCACGAGTACCACGCTCGACGTCTCTACCAATTGGGCTATCGCAGACACTGTACTCCCAGGCTGTCATTAACAAGGGAACTACACGAACATGTGCCTCACAGATTCACACCAAATTGAAATATGTTACTCATCTAAAGCTACTATTGATGCTTGCAAAATAAGTAAATGCTAAATCTTATTTCTTTCAAAATAAACCGAGAAAACGAAAAAAATTGAGCACATATACCCATACAAATAATCCATTATAAGCGGTGTGTATGTGTATTATTGCGCTCTCACCTTCTTTCTTCTACTGCTCGACAATATGCACGCATCCACTTCACTTGAATTCAACACTATCGCTTCCAAGGTATGCTTGCGCGCAAAAAAAATGCGTCTTACAACTACGTGTACATTTCTTGTAAGTGTCATAAAGACAGCCAAATTGTCAAGATGGAAAGCCCAATGACCCGGTTCTGCGATAGCCCAATTGGTAGAGAGGTCGAGCGTGATACTTGTGGTTCCTGGTTCTGTGAACCGGGTGCCGGCCCTACCATTGGACTTTCCAACCTGACAACCTTAGTGACAGCATGTTTCTACAGTGTCTATGATAGCCCAATTGGTAGAGACGTCAAACTTGATAATCGTGGTTCCTGGATCTAATCCAGGTCACAGAATTTTTCCTTCCATTTTTTTTTCAAATAATATCATTGCCTGATGTTTGGGAATTTAGGTCTAGCTCTCATTCATTATTTCTTGTTGTGAATGTGATTAGTTAATTTTTTCATAATCGATAATATTTTTTGTCTTAGAGTACTTACCTAGATGGATAATTTTTTGGCTTTGCTATTACAAGGTATTGTCTTTTCATCTATTGTATTTTCACTTTTTGCCTATGTAGTACACAATGTGAGATATCTCATAGTTTAAATATTGTAGATTATGATAAAAATTTCCATTCAAAATTAATTGGTTTTATTTATTTTAACGTTTTTATGTTTACGTGAGCGGGTGGACGGATAATTTTTTTTCTTACTGAAGAAGCAATGTAACCAGCAAAGCTCTTTTTCAGAAATTTAAAAATGAAATTTTCTATTAAAATTCGGAATTTATGAATTGCTAGTTGGTCTATACGCTCCAATTTAGTAGAGGAGAGCCAGCTTATTTTTTTTTAAAGAAATGAAACATATTTTTTAATAATTCTCGAAAAAGAACCGCTATTTATGCCGGTAAACCATAATAAAAACAATAAAAAATCTTAAGAACAACAATGATATCAAATAATGCGATAGGAAGACCAAAAACTCTAATGCGATAGCAACCGATTCTCTTAGACATTTCGACAAGAATCTCATCCGCAAGTTTCAAAAAGAAGCCATTATATTCCTAAGTTACTCCCAGAATCTTAACATTGGTGGTTCTACAGGCATGAGAAGAATCAGTAATTGAAAAATAACTTTATTTACCTTGTGAGAGAAAGTAATGATATCGGTCTTGTTAACAATTAGCTTTAAGCCATTTTTAACCACTGCATAATTAATGTTATATGTTGATGAAAAACTCTAGCATCATCGAAAGATTTAATTTCCGGATAAAACTTCATATCGTCTGCATAAAAAAGAATTTTAATATTTTCATATTAATAATTGAGCTTAAATCAGCATCACAAAAATTAAAGCAAATTGGACTTACGGAGAACCTTTTGAAACTCCACTAAGATTCATTCCGAGCTCTTTTTATTTTATAACTTAATACATCTTGGGTTTTTGTCTATTTTGCAATTGATTATTATCTATTCCACAACAGTAATTTTTAATGGTTATTTATTTTTATCCGTTAATTAAATTTCATTTATTTTCATTTATTTTCCTCATCAGTATACTCACAATCAATCAAAATTCCTTAATTTCAAATATGGTTATATCTAATTGGCTTGCATTCCTCTTTTATATTATTATTTATTTATTAATAAGATTAGTCTTCCATAGGAATAAGATTTGAGACTATGACTTGGTCGTTAAAGGTTACAAAAGAATTAACAAATATTGTCTGTACTATCTCGCATTTTGACGCGTCAGTATGTACATTTAGATTTGTCTAGTGAAGTGTTTGCAACCTCTGTTCTGCGGAGCATTTAATCGTAAGTTCATTCAAGGTGAAAGGAAGAGTATTCCACAATTCTATTGCGTTATATGGGAAATTGGAAATTATAATTTGAAAAGGTCATTATCAATGATAGCTCTGATTGCTCAGTTCATACGAAACTCGTCACAGTTAATAAGCATCGCGTATTGCTTAATTAAAATATTGTCTTATCCTTTATAAAGTAACCACTTTAAAATATTAAGTGTTTCGGTACATTGTTCTACATTTTCCTCCAAAACTTCTGATTGTAAAACTTTGTAGTTTAGACTTAAACGGATAAACAGATACACGGGACTTGACCGTAGGACTCCACTATTTCTCGCTCTTTTAAAGAAGATGCTGCCTAAATTCTTAATCTTGTTATTTTTGTTTATAATTCTGATAAACCCCATAATCCTCGTATTTACCGTCTTTTCGGATACTCTTTAAGCAGGTCCCTTTGAAGATGGCGGGTGTGACGTGATGTAGGGGGAATTGGCTGCGTTGTTGGGATTTGGAGATAGGGTTGATGTTCTTTTTCGATGCCCCCTCTGTTTTTCTTACAGCTTTTCCTTTCCTCACTCCTCCAGAGCGTTTTTATTCCCCCGAGGTCCTGTTGTTGGCGGGTATTTTGCGCCCGAAGAGAGGTCACCGCCAAGAGAGCAAAGGCAAAGGTGACATGTGAATCCGGTCACTGGGGAAGGATTTTCAGTTCAAAGTACCCCCCTCTCTTCTTATGTCTTGCTTTTTTCCAGTTCCCTTTCAGGTGATTGGAGGGGGAGGTATTAGGAGATAGGAAAACTCTTCACCGTGAGAGAGTTGCTGCGCAGACAACGTTGGGAGAATTCAATTGAGGAGACTAATGTCGGATGTGTTGCTTTATGATGGTTGGGAGGATGCGCAGCTTTTACGTTTGAAGGATGTCTCCTTCACCTGGACTTCGTCGTCGTCGTCTGTCTTTTCGTGGTTAGGGTGGGGGGCAGAATGGACGAGACACACCGTGGTAGCCAATGTAGATGTCGGCTTAGTGGATGACCAAGGCGAGGCTTTAATCTCCTTTGGACCCTTGTAACTGCCATTGATTAAGGCATGAAGGGCGACGACGACGAGGCGGTGGTGGTGGTGGTGGTGGTGGTGGGCTTCCCTCAGAACTTACAGTGGTGGCTCTGAAAAGGAGACACTCGAAAGTAATTCACGTTTTCGTCGTCCTTGATCTTATTTTTTCTCTCTCTCTCTCTTCTGAAAAGGATGAAGGATAACAAAAATTTCGCGGATGATGATGGGAAATATTGTATTAGGATGGGTTTTGGAAATGGAATGTGGAAAAGGAGGTCAAAGTGCATGTTGGAATAGGGCCGTGAATTGAACGCTAAGCTTGGGATTTCGTTTTTTATTTTTCCTACTGAAATTGAAGGGAAAAACTGTTTTCGTTCAATGTTCTAAGCAGGATTTGGCTTTCCATTCTCGTGGATCTAACTTTATAAAAATATTTTAAAGTTTCTTTACAGTTTCACACTAGAAGGTCAATATACACACGGGCCTTGAACTAAAAACATATGTAAATAGTTTTTATGCATATAGTGCATTTAAAGAAAGAATTGGGTGAGTGTAATCACAGCATAGGGAGAAAAGAAGGACTAACTGACTTCGAAAAGGGATTCATTCTTGGAGCTCGTCTAGCTAGAGCCACGATTGAAAAAACGAAGCAGTTCACTGGATTTTCACAGTCTTTATCTAAAAGGAATAACTGTGACTCAAAGACAATCAATCATGAGCGAGACCGCCGTCGTTGAAAACAGGACATCCAGACTCCGCAACAATTTATTTTAACCATGGCCATCCCCGACTCATATCTGGCAGAACTATTCTCCGAGATTTGAAACCGATCCAAACCGGCAGTCACATGCCTATATAGAAGCCGCTGATTTCTGTCAATAACAGGAAAATTTACCTACAGTAGTGCATGGAATATCGTGAATAGACACGTGAAGACTGAAAGAAGGTTATGTGGTCTGACGAATCGCGACACACGTTGGTTTGTGCCGACGTCCGCAGAAGGTTTTGGCGAGAACCCCATTTAGCAATGGATTAAGCATGACTTATCGAGACAATTCAAAGTTCTGTTTTTGGTAATAGAGTTTCTTCTCTGGTATGGAACTGGTCCCCTGATATTCACGGAAAGTCGGATGCGTTCCACCGACTACATGATCATCCTCCCCGAACAAGTCCATCCTGCAATGTTGCATTTTTATCTCGCACGTGACGGCTTCTTCATGGACGATAGCACATCGCGCACAATTAGTTCAGTATTGGTTTAGCGAACAGTCGATGTTCACTACTCTCATCAATGGCGCGAGTGTCGTTTACTCGTAAGGGTGCCGTTTGTACAATCACTACTATACAATTACTGCGCAGTTTTGAAAAGGCCCGAAAGCCTATGGTCATTCCATTTGTAAATCTGAAAAAATCTCTCGTTTTACCATGACAGCAACGATTGATATATGTGCAGATATAGTCATAATAATGTTACTCCTCTATGTATATCGGGATTCGACTACAAAACCATTTTTAACATCCTCTGAAAGATTTTTCCTACGTAAGATGGCTTTACTTATATAAATTGTACTATCAAAAGAGATGTAGTATACTGTACATGTTAAAGGGAGTTACGTGTTTTCTATCTGAATTAATTGATTCTTTATCTTTTAAATGCAGCTTCTCAACACTTTATTTACGGTATTGCAGTAAACATTTTGGGTTTTCATACGAATTCTTTCGTATTCATTAAGCCAATAGGGAATCCTCAGTAAGTCTCTCCACCTAGAAGAAATTGAAATGAATTTGGTAAGAAACTTTTAAATACATGTACCTTAAATTCCTTACCCAAGGGTATGTAGAATTTTTGTTCCATATTATATGTCTTCTTAAATTTGTCAGACTTTGATTATAGTTGTTTGTTTTCGTTTTTTTTTTCTTTTTTTTGTAGCGTTCGAGTTGAAGGTTTTTGGTTCCTGAAATTGTATGTCTAATTTTACAAATAATCGACAGTATTGTTGCTATTGAAAGATTTTCAGAAACGCTTTTTACCAACTGATAAATATGGTTCATAGCACGAACCACTTCTAAGATGGTCAAATTCGATACAATAGTAGTGCTCTAATGGTACCCATATGATACCCACCTAAGAATTTTCAATGCTAAGATATGGTAAGTAATATATCAACAACTCTAAACGACGAACCATGAACGAATATAACTCCAATTGATATATATTATTCAAATATTCATCAATTCAAATATTATTACTGTCGTAATTGATTCACTGGCTCTTAGAAATTTTCAGTCCTAAGATATTGTATGTAATACATCAAACAACTCGAATTTACCCGATATGAATGAAGATAACGACTAATTAATAACCATGGTCGAAATTTGTTCGATGGTACAAGATTGGCATGTAATAACTCGTAACAATGAGTCTGAATGAATATATTTGAGTAATTATCTTATCTTGTACAGAGGGTAGATTATCGCAGAACGATAATCTGCGGCACTTACTCCTTCGAGGGAGTTTTGCGCCATCCCAGTAACTAACGACTGCTACGAGATGACAGTAGCAGCCGGGACCGACGGCTTAACGTGCCCTCCGAAGCACGGGGGAGGGGGGGGGGTTCATGATGGAAGAGCTGCTGGCGGACGAACAAACCAGTGGCTATCACCAGCTGCTGGACAACCGGCACTGGTCACTCAGCAAATGGGTCAGACTAAAGTCCCCCAACAGCTGTGCCCCAAATAGCCGTCCCACCCAGCAGTGGTCCCCAAGCCACTGGCTGTCACCCAGCCAGCAGCTGGCCGCGCCTGAAGTTGCTTAACTCCATCGATCAGCGAGCCAACCGACGAGGCAACCAGGCTACGGCCACCCTATTTGAGTAATTACTAAGCTCGAAAATGATCGAATTTGATTCAGTAGTATCTGTTCTAATAATACCATTTTGATACCATTGAAAATATTTAATGCTAAGATATGGCATGTAATATTTCAAACGACTCGCAACAACCTTTCACGAACGAATATATGAGTAATTTGATTCAGTGCTACCTGTTCTAATAACACTAGAAATTTTCTAAGCTATGTAGTATAACAAATACCTTGTTTTGGTGTGTCATGAACGAACATAATTAATTATGCGAAGATGGACGCATTTTATTCAGTGGAACCTGTTCTAATTCAAAAACAATATTTTGGAAATATGTTTCAGATGGTTTATGTGACGGGGACTAGTTTAGTACTTGATCATGCCATTCTTTAATGGTTTATTCTTAATGGCCAAATTGTTCAAGCATCTCTCATGAATGAGGTATAATTTAATTTTCGCTTTAAGTGTTTGAGTCTTCTAAATTAACGCGCTTCCTTCTTCTCAAAATATAACTTATGCACATCAAATTTGGTTACGTGAATGAGGAGCGCTAATCGTTGTGCACAGTCGCAACGGCAACAATTCTCCTAAAAATCATGTATAACCGGCGATCGAAGTCACATTTCCTATATTTCTGCAAATGTTCTGGTTTTTCTTTTGTTTTGATTAAATATTATTAAATTTATATTATATTAAATTTATAATTTATATTAAAATATTAGAAATATTGCCACATTCCTAATACGCACTAGTAATAAAGGATCTCCACATACCGAATTAATCTGCAATAAATCACTGTGTTTCTCTGTGGACATATTATGTCAGGCCTGCGGTCGCCTGTAATTAGTAATAATAATAATTTAGGGATTGACGCGTAAACAGAGGTTTTGACGTGCGCATTTAATATTAATTACTAATTGCTTGATGAAATTTCTGTTCTATACACATAGACGATGAATTAGAAATATCTATGAAAACTATGTAAATTTGTTTTCATCCGTTTTTTTACAAAATAGTTTGAGGTCATGTTGTTCAGGCTTTACTTATTTCAGAAGAAACTGGATGATTCTAATCATAGAACTTGATCAGTATGGAGATAAAGAAGGACCGACTTCGAAATGGCGCTCATTGTTGGTGCTCGTCTAGCTGGAACTACAACCGAAACGATTCAGTTCTGGAAAGGTACGATATTCACATCGTTCAAGCCCTGGGAGAAAGATCCAGAGAGTAGTTATGTAAAAGTGGGTAATAGTGGTTCAAAGATATTCAATCATGAGTGAGACCATCGATTAAAACAGGGCATCCAGTGTGCAGCAATTAACCAAAGCTATTCCCAAGCCATATCTGGCAGAACCATGCGCTGGGAATTGAAGCGGCAGTCTCAGGTCTATACGAAAACTCTTGATATCTGCAAAGAATTGGAAAGTTCGTCTAGAACACCGTAACTGGAAACGAGAAGTCTTGAAGAAGATTATGTGATCTGACGAATCACGATGCATGACAGAGTTGGCGGAAGGTTCATAAAGCAATGGATTCACCATGCCATAGCAAGACGACTTCCAGGTTCTGGGGGCCGTATCAACGTATGAATCATCTTCTTCTGATATGGAACTGGTCCCCATATACGGGGTGTCTCAAATTAGAAGTTTACATTCCGTAGCTCGCTACAGGAAAAATATTTTTCAGAAAATCATGAAATTTTGGGAATCCTTATGAAAATTTTTTCCAGAGCAAAAACCACCAATAGAGGGCGTACTATAGCTTTATAGAGAGCGTAACAATAAACTACACAATTTATTTTTCTAATGATTACAAAACATGCTCACTATGATGGCCACCTATGTCTGCTATCATCTGTAAGCGTAAAAAAGCATGTTCAACGATTGACATCAGTGTATGTCTTGGAATGTTACGCACATAATGTGCTATGCTGTCAGCGATGAAATGGGATCACGGTAGACCAAGTCATCTTCCACCACCTGAGGATCAACACGATTTCCTGCTGTTCCTGGCATGTGTCTTCAAATTTCACAATCATATTCTTCTTAATGCGATGCCAATGGGTGGACCTCTTCGTAATTGCTTCAAACGAAATTTTCGCAAAGCTTCAATAGTAGTTATTATATAAGAGTAGGAGTTTTTATTATTGATTTTTATTTATATTTCTTTCAATTAAATGGAATTTTTATTTACTTTTTAATTAATATACTTCAATAGTAGATTCACCATGAAGGTAAAACAATTTTACCAGCAATGCACATTCGGGAAGATGCTAAATAGTTATGAGTTTGGTTCTGCATTGGCAGCTTTACATATAACCAAAATTAACATCTGCCAGTATTTCATTTTGAAACGAAACTTTTGGTGGTTTTTGGAACTTTTTTTTTTTTTTTTGCTCTGGAAAAAAATTCCTGTCATATAATTAAGGCATTCTCAAAATTCCACGAAGGTCGGGTGGTTTTTCCACGGCTCACCTGCAAAATTCATCGCTCACAGTTGGTTCAGCAGTGCTTTAGCAAACACTTTCATCATTTATCCTGGCTGCCACAGATCTCAATCCCATAGAGAAAGTTTGGACATGTAGGAACGACATATCCGAAAGCAAGATCCCATTTTAACAAATCTGCTGAGGAAACTAAGGGAGTGTCTGGTGAACGCCTGATCTTTTATTGACTTGCAAGTGCTTTAACAGCTTTTTGACATATCCGCATACAAGCTGTAATTCGGGCCAATGGTGGTTTAATAAAATATTAAACATATGTTTCTAATTCAATGGTCAGTGTGTGTACAATTCATTGAAGTTATCGGGAATAGTTAGTAAAGAACTCAGAAACATTCTTGTTCGAGTTATCGGGCCAAAATCGGGATATTAACTGGACGCTCCTCGTAGTTTGTTTTTATAAATTTTCTTTTTTTGAAATATTATTCACCTCGTAAATTTTGACAGCGTTAATAAGAGCGTCATTATCATTTATTTAAAAGAAATTTCATTTTAGAGTTTAAATCTCTTCTTAAAAAGATACTATCTTTTAGATAATAAATTAATATTAATGGTTTATAGGGAGACATAATTTAAAAAAAAAGAAGTTCGATGTCCGTCATAAAAGCAAATTAATGATGAAAGGGAGCTGATCACATTAAAATAGAATAACTGTGTATATGTGTGCGGCTGCAGGTGTAGTGCTGGATGGCGAGTTGGAGAGGGTTTTACGATGGCGTTTTCTGTGTGGGCGATGGTCCGAAGATTAGATAAAGTCTGGGTCCTCACCTTGGTAACCGGAGTTGCCGATCTAAATGCCCCGATAGGCGGCGGCGGCGGCCCCTGTCACGTGACGACTCCATATAAAACGGGAATCGATGCTGGCTTCTAGGGTTACGAGCTCTGGGTTCGATGCTATCGTCGGCGACTCCCTTGATATAATGTCTTAATGATTCTCTCTCTCTCAATGTCTTGTGAGCGGCCTGGATTTTTTTCCCCTCCTCTTTACTATCGACAACGTCCTAAGGAGGTTAAGAAAATGTGTATTTAAAACTTTTTTTTCATATATTTGTGTTCTCGATAAGAGATTTTAACGATAACTCCCAGTCGAGTACACATCGCCATCTTGAGCAAATGCGATAAGGGGGTCGGAGGTGTTGTCGTTATTGTTTTCGAAAGTGACCATTAAAATTCACTTGGGTTGGCCTGATTAAAAAACATGGCTGCCCCCCTTCCACTTCACCTTTTTTTTTCGATTTTCTTTTTTTAATATTTTCTTTGGCCTTATCTTTATGTTCGATGTCGGGAGATTGGAAATGTGATTAGAATGTGGGGAATGGCTGGTTAAGGTAGAGAACTGGAAGGTCGTCGTGCGCACGATCGTCACTATCAAAAGCACTCAATTGAGGGTTAAAAAACCTTTTATTGGTGGTAAAATGGAGTTAAATTTTCTTTAAGTAGAACTGGTACATATTTTAGAGGAATCGGAATAAGGTCGTTTAAATATTTCAAAGGATAATAAAGGTGCGTGGAAGAGCACTGGCGTATTCTAAGTGGATGTCTCTTTAGAATCTAGAATAGAACTCCTATTACGTATTTTAATTCATTTTGTTAACATCAGAAATTACAAACTTTTACAGAATCTTAAGTTTATCTATAAATTCGTGGTATTCTTTAAATATTCGTTTTTCTTTTATGAAGCAATACAGATAGCTTTATGGTAACCTCAGAATGTCTCGCACAACCATGTGGATACAGTACAAATATTAGCTTAACGCATGCTATTGCTCGAGAGCGCATTTTCTTCTTCAGTCGTGCACATGCTGTCTAGAAAGCTTTGAAAAGAATTCTGCGCGGTGTCTAAAAGCCCTCGCATTTGCTCACAGAACTGTATGGGATTACTCAACTCCGTATCTAAATGCACGAGAATTTAACATGCGCGTTTGCAAAATGGCGACAAGCGTGTACAGCGATATAAATCATTCTTTCCCGTCAATAGTTTTGTTGTTTACTGTACATTTCCATAATGAAACTTAAGTCATTGATCAAATTAATGCGTACATTAAATAACTTTTACTGTTTAAGAACGCGGATTTATTTAATTGCCTGATTTACAATCATACGATAAAATCAATAGCGATAAAAGTGAATTTTTTTTGTTGAATTGAATTATAGATAATCTGATCTTTTAGTGATTTTTACTTCTCAAAATATATTATCAACCTAATTGAAATTGAAAAAAAAAAGCTTAATGTGGCACGTTAGTAGCTAATTGGCTTTCCTTGTTTCATTATCAGTTGAAAGATTCTGTTTTCCTCAGGTAATCAGTTTCCTGAGGCTTTGGAAGGGTATTTCTTTCCAGGCCTCAAAAATTGCCACTCGCAACTTAGCAACTTTACAAAACTGCCATCTTTGAGTAAACTCGCCGTGCCATATCACTTCAAACATTCTCGATAGGGTTTAAGTCGGTGCTACCCGCTGGCCATTCCATCGTATTGATTTCTCGATCTGCTAACCACTTTTTGATGCAAACATGAGGAGTTTGGCAAATTGTATCGTGACATTTAGGCTTTCATTTAGCATATTTAAAGTTATCATACTCTTCACTATATCAGCATTGTAACATTTAATTGTAATTCTTTCTACTTTCCAATGGTGATCAGTACATTTTGAGAGAACAGTGATTCAAAACGTCCCTTTTCATGCACTGTGAGATCTTTTTGCTTTCCCATTTCTTGAAAAAAATTATTCTATTTACTTTTGCAATGTTTTGTTATTAAAGTCTTCATTTCTAAACTCTGTCCAACGAATAAAAACTGGGCATGTCTAGTTAAATTTCCAATTTCAATTGTTAGCGATTGTTAATTTTACTTAGCAACAGTGTCTAACAATTGAAATAGGAAATTTAATTAGATACGCCCAGTTTTTCTTTCGTTCGACAGGGGATAATTGATAATTTTATTTTACAGCTTTGTTGAACAAATCAGTTGCTTTCAAGGTTATTAGAATAATAAGGTTGCGCGCTCAGGAAGGTTCCGTACTATTGGTCGAATTCAAGCAAAGCGGATGACGTCAACCAGAGGCAACCGGCGCGGAAGGGACTGAAAACGATACGATCACGACGGTATATTGTAAACAAAAAGTATGAATTCAATTTTACATAATAATAGTCTGAAATTAATTGAATTTTGATTTTACAGTAAATAAAGTTATATCAGGAACATATGAGGAGTCTCATCTATCCTATTTATATCAATAAGTCTGAATCGATCAGATTAAATGAAAATTGATCGAGTAAGCTTTCATCGACAAGAGAATTCTCGAATAGTCAAATTTAAAAGAAACTATAAAAATTAGATGCGTAAAAAATGAATTCATTGTTTAGGGTCCTTGGGAAAAGAGAAGAACGAAATGCCTTCCACCTCTCCTTCATTCTGGCAACACGCTATTGCACAGTTGCAAACCATTTGAACAATAAAATTTCAAGTTTAATTACTCTCTATTCACTTCATCACGATGTAGGCAGTACGAACAACAATTTTATTCCGAAATGGCTCTCATGAGTTCCACGAAAGTACAGTCATCAAAGGGAAATAATCCACACTTGAATTTTACTCTAAGTTTTACCGTTTCAATATTAATTTATTTTTAATAATTTAATATTACATTTAAGGCGCATTCGTTTATTCGTACGATATGCACGATGATGACATCGGTAGTGCGCCCCGTGCAATTATCGTTTAGTGCGTTCAGTGCGGTTTCTGTGTCTGTGCACGATCGTTCACCGAACGGTCAGTGCGTTTTGAGCCAAACCAACAAAATGGCGATGCCTCAACGACTCCTTTTTAATCACCCCAAAAGTCTAAATTTCAAAATTTTAAAGTCTTTTTCACTTTCGAACTTTTTTTTTTTAATCAGTATAAACTCTCTTCATCCACTTGAATGCAAAATTTCGACCATCATCGACAGTGATCGAAATCTGGAGCTTCGCTGGATTGGAGGCCGCCATTTGCAATTGTAAAACGCACGAAACGACCCTGCTTCTATCTTCGTGCGCTTAGTTCGCGCACGGACTACACGAAGCGCACGAGAACGAAGTGCACGGAAATCTTCGAACACCTCTCACGGGCCGCACGAGAGCTACTTCGAACGGCTAGTGCGCGCACTCAGGGCAAAAAAATCACATTGAACGAATAAACGAATGCGCCTTTAGAGTTAACATTATTAAGATTATTAAATTTAAATAATTATAATTAAAAAAGCTATTAAAACAACACATTAGCATGAAATGTAATATTAAGTATTAAACTCGTGTGGATTATTCCTTTGGTTGACTGTACCTAATAATGCCTCAATCAAACCGAAATTCGCGCTGATTCATTTGCTAATCGCGCCACTTCGCCTCTGGATGACGTCACAGCACGCCGAGATCTTTTTGAGATTGTGTGAGAAGTTGCGAGATCTGCTCTGAGCGCGCAACCCTATTATTCTAATAACGTTGAGTTGCTTTATTCTAATACATTTGTAGCTTTTTAATAACATTTTTTCCATCCACTCTATAATAGAAACTGTTTTGCATATTCATACTTTTTATTATTAAATTTTAAATTTTTTCCCCACGAAAGTCTAAGTTGATATTTTTTTTTACAGACTGTATAGTTCTGAAAAGCCACTTGAAAAGCGCTTTCTCAATCTTTTATTCCAAGGTTAATAACTAGGTTTTATTCTGTCGATGGCAGTGCCTCCTACGAGCAGTTTCTGCAATAAACGAAGAGATCAGATAAACACTTTTGAAGTTTCTCTATAACAAGCTGAAAACGACACACGATATAAAAAAACGTTCAAAAGTTATCAAATAATGTTATGGTACAAATCTTTTATGGACACCTTATATGACAGTAAGTGTCCATATCCATTTCCATTAGGGCTTGTTTACTGTCGCTTAAAACTCACTTACCCTAGTTATTCATAATTAAATAAAAAAATTAAGCCAAACCTTCTTCATATCAACTTTATTAAGCAAATTTATGAGGACGGGGTTGTTATGTTAAGTTATTTGTTTTACGATGAAAGTAGGAAGCTCCACTTTTATTCGAATTCCAAATTTGCGTACAATTTCATGGATAGCTCCCCTTCAACTTGTGCAAGTTTTCCTCCTTAGTTAATAGGATACTAAACTGACATAAAGCCTCAACCCCTCTCAGGAAAAGAAGTTTTATTGGCTGCCGGGCAAAAGAGATGGGGACGAAGCATTTTTATAGAAGGCACCAATTGAGGCTGCGAGCATTAGATTACGGTGAAAACGCTTTTGCATATTATACATACACAGAGAGAGACATTAAGTGTCCACCTTTACGATAGAGATATCAACAAACACTGCTGTCTCTCTCTCTAGCAATCTATCTGTTTTAGAAGAAGAGGCTGGCAAAAATGTTTGCAGCAAATTCTCGCCTCGTCCAATCACTTGAACGTGGAAACATCAATAACTCACCCATAAGTCATTAACCTTTATGTTAAACGTTAATCAGTAGAAATAACGCATCCATTCCATTAAACAATTACTAATTTCCAAGCTAGTTTTAATTAGCGTCGTTAAGGCTGTCAGTTATATTGCCGACTATGATATTTCAATAATTTATCGTGACGATTCGTGACATTTATTAAATGTCGCCTGCGCCCGAGGGATAAAGAAGAAATCTTATTTGGGGATGGCGAAAAGAGGATGGAAATTTTATGAATTAGATTCATGAAATAAACGCAACTCGAGTGTTCTTGCGCTTTAAAATCGGTTTTAAAATGAAACGATTTCGAGACCCGAGGTGTCATTAGTGGCAAAACTGATGGAAATGCATTTCTGACTAATTAAGGAAAAATGAGATTGGTGGTAAGCGTTTCTGGATATTGAACTTTTGGTCATACTAGATCATTGGCAATGGAATGTTAAAATTGCATGGTGAGCAGTATTGTTAAAACAATTAACGAATTGAAGATGCTAGCTCTGAAATTAATAATATGGTAGCTTTATTTGCCGACGCGTTTCGATAACATATTATCGTCAATTGGGCATACACTTACAAACTGCAGTCAATCGAACAGTGGAGTGTACATGTATTTGGGTGATACGGAAGCAGTGTCCCCACTAAACACACTCTTGCTCAACAAATACTATAGGATATACAAAAGGGATAGATGAGAAATAGATGTATGAAATAGATAAATGAGAAACCTGATGTACCCAAGAGATCACCCACAAAGTACAAAAGGGAAAATAAGATTGACGATTGTCGGTCATGAACAAAACAAAAACCAGTTGAGAATGCGTGGTACTGCATTACCATAACGATGTTAATTAAAAGAATCGTTACTGTAGTAGCGAAGTCGGTCGTTCTATTGCCATTCTTTTCGAATTTTTGGATTTTGACTTCAGATTCGGATAGATCATCAAAAGGTTAAGTAAAAATTACAAAAGTTATAATAGAGGCACATGCCCTATCTATTCGGTAACATTGCCAAAATAATGGCTCAAGTTAAACATTTTGGTACTATGACCATTTTGGTCATGTTCCAGAATAGATAGGGCATGTGCCTCTATTATAACTTTTACTTACTTTTTGATACTCTATCCGAATCTAGTCAAAATAAAAAAATTCGAATGGGTCTCGGCTTCCGATGCTTCTTGTACCGTTTCATGACCAGCGAATGATTTAGAATTACTGCCACTAAATCATTGCCACGTGTCTTCATTTTCTGCGACGTATTCACCAGGAGGTTTTGGACGAACTTCCCGATGTGCGTCCTTTCGAAGTCGACCGATTCTTCACAGTTCTTTTGTCATGTCGGGCAATAATCCTCAGTGTATTCAACATTTTGAAACTATTGAAGCTCATTCCATCTACTTCTGCAGATCGTTGCACACCCTGGCATGCCGTATAGCAGGACTGTTAGAATAATACTCTTGTAGAGGATTAGCTTATGTCGACTCCAATGACACTATTACGGTCTATGAGAACAATGGGGTTGCATTTAGTCTTTTTGGCCTTGTTCATTGCGTACGTCACATGATGATTCCAGCAGAGTTTTGAATCATCTGTCAAGTTTTATCATTTTGCCATATAAACGAGCGAGCTCGGGGATACTATGGCTTTGCATTTATCCACGTTCAACATCATTGGTTAAATCTACCTTCAAAATCCTTAAAGTCTGCTGTAAACGGGCTTTAGGGGGTGGTCGTAGCCCAGTTGCTTCGCTGATCGGATACGATCAGTGGAGTTAAGTAACGATGACGCGGTCAGCTACTGGATGGAGAACCGCCAGTGAATTTATATCTTGTAACCCCCGCGGTTAGGAAGGCACATAAAGTTGTCATCTTACAACAGTCGTTAACTCTCTCTGAGTTTGGCTCAATATTTCCTCGAGGAATAAGTACCAAGGTTTTTGTTGGGTTGTACAGCGATAATCTAACCCACACTGACTAAGATTAAAAAATAAATAAATAAAAATGGGCTATAACATGCGCTGGGTTCCGCGCCTTTTTATCACAGTAGCAGCTTCAGCATAGGAATATAATTTGCGGTTGTATGGCTTCGGGAAATCATGCACAAAGTAGTTGAATAATTGAGATCCGAGGACGGAACCTTGTGGAATACCAGCTTTTGTGGAAACTAAGCTTGTCGTGTGGAACTTCATCGCCAACTTTAGTTTGATAATACCTGCCAGTAAAGAAAGAATGGACCATCATTACTATGTCAGAGTAATATAACTTAAAATTTTTTCCGAATGGACCATCGGATAATATTCCTTTTAGTTTTTTTATTGGTGCGCCTTTCAGGTGCAGCTACTGAACGCATGAATACACTCCATGAATTTAAGCAGTACAGCCAGACTCGGTTTCGTGCAACACATTCAACGCTGAGTACTTATACTGGGAAATGATATATGAAGCTTTGGCCGGATTGTGCCAGTGGGATCGGAGTGTAGCGGTCACGTGGTCTTTAGAAAGTATGAACGTTTTTCAAATGGCAGCATATGCATGTGATATGTCATTCGATCGGAAATGCTGAGAAACGAAAAAATGTGCAGTTCTTTTTCGATCTTCTAAATACTACGTTCGAGAAAATCACTTATAAGATTTAAAAATGAGAATTAAAGCTGCATAAAATAGATAAAGAATATAGGGAATATTGTTGCCCCACTTTTTATATTTTTTTTCTGTATCTTCCATTTTAACCGCCATTTTTACCTTACATTTTATCCAACGCTTCTTAAGCCTTTTAAGGGAACCAAATTCCTTGAACTCAAGCTTCCATTATTTTCCTATACCTTTCTTGAGGGGATTAATTCCTTGTGGATATTGAAGGTGACTTCAAATTAATTTTTAACATTACAGTCAACCTTCTATAATGCGACTCATTCGCAAGGCATTATATGGAAAAAGCGATATACGGACCTCAGTACATAGAAATCAGGTTAATTCTATGGAAAAACCGTTATAAAAATCTTAGAATTACTGCATACAAGTCAGAGTAATTCGTACCGTTTTATAAAAATCTCAATATTAGTAAAGAGAAATGAGATTCGAAACCGAATGTATTCTATGGGTTCCACGTTATATAGGCAGTTTTGCGATGCAATCGGATAAACAAAGTTAAGCCAATTCGCGATCGCCCATAATATCGTGGAGCTGCTAATGTCATCTGTTTTAATATTGCATGGTTTCTGAATTTACAAGAGAATTCCTTGATAGCTGAATCTGAAAACTGGCCGTGTATGTGCATGAAAAAGACAGTATTGATCATAAAAATGTAATAGAAAAATTTATGCTACGTACAGGGAGACTGCTTACAATTAATTTAATTAAGCTATACACAGTTATAGAGAGACCATGTTATAAGAATATCGTTATTTTTGTTCTGCATTATATGGAGAGCGTTCCTCGTTATAGGAGGATTAATTGTAAATAGTTTCCGAGATAAAAAATGCGGGGTAGTATTCTGTTAGTGGATTTACAATAAAAACAATCTTGTGTTCCTTCGATGTTACTTCAAATGAAAATCACATCCAAAATGTAATAGTTTTTGAGCTAGTTTCTAAAACATGCAAATTTCATCTCAAATGCGTTTATGCAGAGCGAAGAGCAACAATAAGTGACGACACTAACAACATTGTTGTTGCTTATAAACAAGAAAGAACGCATGACGTCAGATTTTGCCTTGCCTATTGTCGGAGGAGCTTGTAGCATTCGTTTGCTTGCCATTACGAATTTATATTTCTTATTCAAATATTGAAACTCGCTTAAATTCCACTGTGCATGCATATATATAATACGATGTAGGCTATAGAAGAAGGATATAGTCCTTTTTTTAGGTCCTTCCTTTATATATACTTCTTGTGCCGAACCGTCGTTGAGTGTTGTCAATTCCGATTTCGATTTTCATCTCCTCGTTTTTAAAGCGAGCAAAGTGCCCATGTAAATGCATCCTGGGTTCAGACTTTAAAAGCTCCGAGGAAATTTACTCCCACACTCTGTTTAACATATTTCATTCGAGTGCGATTGAGAGAGATTTCTCTCTCTAGCGCGCTTTCTCGTTTTTTTTTGTTTTTTTTAGCCTGGATCTGTATGTATGTATGTGTGTGTGTGTGCGTGTGTGTTTTTCCTCTTCCATGTCTGGGGGTCGTTCTTCCACCTCTTTTGGATCTTTATTTACCCAGAGGATGACGACTGGGATTCCCTCTGTCGACCCAATGTCTACTTGTAAAGTTCATGAACCAATGAAATGTGGAGGAGGAAGGAAGGAAGGAAAGGCAATGTCGGCGCAAGGAAACTTCCCATTTGTTCAGGAAATTCTCTCTCTCTCTCTTTATCCAGTTTCTTTCCACCAAATTCTTCCTTTTCCATTGATGGCAAACGGAGATGAGATTTCGTATTCTCCCCACCTTTGAGTCTTCTTTGTATTTGCTTTAAAGAGATTGAAGGTGGGGGTACCAACTCCCCAATTCTCACCTTAATTGCTTCGCCTCTCCTTTTATCTTGGAAAACAAGCATTGGACCTGGAATTCTCGTCGAACGCACTAATTGCGAAGTTATCTTTTGTTTGTCTGTGTCTTGTCGAACCAAACAGTCTTTAAGGTGATATTAGCAAATATTGATTGCTCACCGAGGTACAAGTTAAACGGAAAGTTTGAAACAATTGTCTTCTTAATTCTGAGTTTTGGTCTTTAGGGATTTGGAATATAAGTTCAGAAATTAATTTTTCAGCTCTTCAGTGTTTACGGATTTGCTTATAAACCTCTTTTCCAGCTCGCTTCCCAAAGAGCGAAATTTCGTTTTCTCCGAACTTCCGATTTAGTATGCATATGATTTATAAAATTGTATTAAAATTAAACATTAAACCGAGCGCACTGTTATTTACAGTTAATACACGCTCAAGCCACATTATTAGGACCACCAGCTAAGAGAGCCAGTAAAATGTTTGCACAAACTTAAAAGTTTGCACAAACAGCTTTGTGTAACAAAGTGCACATTGTTCAAGCATTGGAATAAGACGATCGTCCTCGATGTGATGCTTGCTATGCAGACTCTGCAAGGACTTGATTTGGAGACAATGATTTCACGCCTTTACGTACCTAAATAGCACATAGATATGTTGTCCTCTCTGAATTCCACCCCCGTAATTCCGACCCCAGTGTACCAATCAAAACCAAACTAAATAGTGCAGATGGTAGATTCGGAACTTAGGAAGCTACATTCCCAGTGGTGGATTCGGAACTGGGGAGGTGTGCTGGCGGTCGTCGCACATTCGGCGCACGATTTGACGGTGCGTTCAATGTCGGCGTCGATGCCGGGCCAGTACACGAACGAGCGGACGAGGCCCTTCACCCTAAGTTGTCGAATGGCGAAAACGGAAGTCGAAAATTCGGAAGCACTCGAACGCTAGGGCACCGACAGACAGACGGACGGACGGACGCGCATTGTGAAAACATAAGTACCTATCGGCTGGCTCTGAAAAGTGTCCACTGGGATCTGGGGCCATGCAGACTGCAATGCATCCGACAGGTTGCTGAAGGGTGTATGACGGAGGATCCACGGAGCGAACATGACGGTCGAGGTGATCCTAAAGGTGCTTGATTGGATTTTGGTCTGAGGAATCAGGGATCATCGAGTACTTGGAAGTCTTGGTCATGCAGGGATACATCATTCGACCTAGGAAAGGATCAACATGTTTGGATGTTATTGTCCGCAACGATGGATAAATAATCAAACCGGGTGAGAATGTCTTTCAGAGATATTAGCGAACCCAGACATTGCCAAGAAAGGATATTCGAACCATAACACTACCACCCTTGTGTTCTTCCAACACTGATTACAGGGTGACTCTTTGGGGAAGTTTCTCGCCCAATACATCAGCAGCATCCACTCGATGAGCAGAAATTATGACTCATCGGAAAAGGTAACCCTTTGCCAATTACGAGAGGTCCAATTCTTGTACTGTAATGCAAATTGTAGCCTTTCCTACAGATGGGTGCATTTCCACACTGCTTCGAAGCCCTATACGCGAAAGGGATCGCTGTACTGTCCTTCCCGGCTGTGAACTGGCAACCTCTGATTCGTTTGGACAATAGGTTGCTCAACTGGAACCACCAGATTGTATTCTTCCAACAACGGTTGCAGAGAGATTCCTTTCGGTCGGCCTGAACACATCTTCGCAGTCGACGTTCGCCTGTCACATCAACGGCACAGATGTTCCTTTAATCCAATCACGGCACAATATACACCATATGCTGCACTAAACTCTAATGCAGAGTCCGTGCGGTAGAGAGTCTTAGAACACACTGGCTCTAAAGGGTTTTCTTATATATTATGACCACCTTCTCAGTACTTCGATGGCCCACCTGTAGTCTTTAATACTGCGTGATTATTCTTGGCACGAATCCACGAGATGTTGAAAGGTGGTTTGTGGAATCTGAGACTATGCTTGATGAATAACACTTTACGGTTGTGTGAGATTTGATGGTTCCGGATCCAGCTTTCAAATGGCTTTTTCAACTTTATTCCTCAGATTCTCTGGGATTGAGAGATCTACAGATTGTGGGGAGTGATATAAACAAAGTAAAGCAAACTCCTTAAGGTACTGAAACCAAACTTGTACAATATGAGGACTATGGCAAGACGCATTATCTTGATGAAAATAGCCATTCTGCATTGGGATAAACCATCAACATGGCAGGATGGTCAGTAAGGTTATTTTTCTGCATTTAGAGATCATTTGACCTTCTGCTATCTTTTACAGTTCTCGATAATCTACGTTCAGCCCGAGCATTCACTAGTCGATGACGATTACAAGTTGCACGTTGAGACCCAGTTTTATTTTGGATGACAGTCCGGTCTTTAAGCTGCTCTTGAACATTTCTCGAATGTGGCTCCATGACTCCGAGCTCCTACAATCATTCCACGTTCAATGTTTGTCAAATCGCGATGTTGACAACTCGTATTACTTTCACAAACAAATCACTTCTACAACTGTCGTCAGAAGCACTAAGCTCTTCTTTCTTTTTTATACCAGTCTCGCCCTCTAGTGACAACAGCTTGAGGCCAGAGCTAATTTGCTTAAAACTCTTAGGTGCTCAACTATTGGCCACTCGATCACGTCAGGGTATAAGAAATAATGGAGAGTTAGTTTTTTTTCGTTACGAGAAATTTTTCGTACGAAAACTAAAAATTATACGTCACTTCCGTTAAGTGGTTTTCGTAACGCACGAGCATGGCTGTACATAGAACAACCATTCGCTGTTTAAATATATGTATACATGAGCGTATACATTTAAACAATGAGTGGCAAAAAAAACTAACTCTCTAATTACAATGGCACCTACTCATGTTCAGAAAAAAAAAAAAAACTTGAAGGAATTGGGCTATGGCTTTGCTTTATTATGAAAAAAAGGCAATGCAGATCGAACGACTTATAGTACCTTGGTCTCACAGGGATAATATGTGTCGATATAGCTAATAATCTCTACGGCCACCTCTGGCATGTATCACTTGCTATATACGACGAGGCATGGAATCGAATAACGTTTTAATGGTGTTCTGTGGAATAGGCCCATGGCTATTTTAGTCCATGTCCAAAATTCATCAAGATTTGCTGGCGGACGATGAATCTTGGACATCCTGCTGTTTGACCATGTCCCAGACATTTTCTGTAGGTCAAAAATCTGGCGATTTAGCCGACCACGATAGAAGTGGAACATCGTTATCCCCAAAGAAGGGGGAGGGGTTCTAGAAATTTTAGCGTCGACTACAAAGGTCATTTTGCGCCTTTTACACTAGTTATAACAGCACGCAGCCCGGGAAAAACACAAACATCCATGCCCACGGCGGGATTCGAACCCGCAGCCAGGCGGACTCGAGAACTAGGAAGCCTACGCCCTAGCCCTCTCGGCCACCTGAAGAAGGCACGTGTGACATGACTTTATCCTGCTGGAATGTTCTTCGGGTATGGAAGACGACAACTGGACGTAGAATGGCATTGATGTAACGGACACTCGTTATGGTGGTACGGATTCTAACTGGAAGTGATTTGCTTATAACGGAATAACGGAGGATAGGGCATATTAGATTAGGTTAGGTAAGGTACCTACGCTGACAATTATATGGTACCCACTCTGTGACATAGGATTGGCCTAGATCTGGTATGCGTGCACTGGAGATGCTGAAATGCTAATTATTTCTGCGGTAGTGCGTGTTTGGTTTGCATAATTTTAAAACGCAAGTCGTAGCTCAGCTCCTTCAAGGTGGTCTGAATTTTAAGAATCATGATTGCATAACGCCGCAGAATATTTATTTTTGATGTTCTTTATGCAATGAACATAGATTCTTGGTTAGATTTTACCGACAACATCCTCCCTTGTGAGCTGTTTAAAACCTTTTATAATTATTTTTTATTTTCTTTCAAATGCGAGCGTTTTAGCAATCGAATAGCAATTTTCGGGGCGTTTCGTAGCGCCTAAAGCCCCCCCCCCTCCCACGCTAATTAACATTGGATTTTAATGGAGTTTAATAACTGTCACGTTAACAAAGAGGATAAATGGAAATAAATTGTTCTTCTGTTGGAGAGAAGGGTTTTTCGCAACTCGGTTTTTAATTGGAGGAACACATTAAATGATTTTTGTGTTCCTCGAACGAAAGAAGATAATTGGTAATAAAAATAAACGAATAAACAAAAGTGTATGTAGTTGTTATCCTTTCTTCTCTTTTCCAGTATTTCCCAAATGGAAGTCCCTCTTTTAGAAACGAAAATGGCATCATCGATAGTGACCTGGTAATAAGAACGGCAGTATTATCTGACTTGATAATTGGGACTTTTGGTAGTGGCTTTCGATCCGATCGATCATCACCTTCCTATTCCTATTCCAACACATACCCCTCCAGCACATACCCCTCACTCCAATAGCAATTGGAAGACTTTCCTATTCGCACGACATCTGTGGGAGAAATTGAGAAGAAAGTGCGAAACTGAGGAATTGGGTTCTTGGGAATCGGTAGACAAAAGCATTCGTGTGGGGGTATAAGGATAGGAGACTGCTTGCGTGAAACTGGAAAAGATTAGAGAGAGAGAGAGAGAGAGAGAGAGAGAGATAAGAGAAAGGGCGTGAGATATAGCAATCGAGCCCCTGGCAGTAAGAGTAGAAGAAGCGTTTTTCCTTTTTTGGAGGTCTGCGTGTGAGGCTGGGTGGATGGGTTTTGAGTTGATCGATCTACTCTCATTCGGTGACACTGAGTGATACCGCAGTCACGCTGCTCCCTTTCGCCTGTCTTCTTTGCACTGTATTCCCTCTGTCATTCAACCTATCGCTTTCGAATTCCAGGTTTAGGGGGTGGTGAAGAAGGATCTTTATTTTTTAAATTTTCTCAAGGAAAAAATGTATTCGGAGCCTTACAATTTGATAGGATAAATAAGAATTGACGCATGAAAGAAATTGGATATTGATGTTGTCGTTTTCGTGAAATATTTGTATCTTTCTTAGAATTCATATTTATGATTTATGACGGCTCAAAACACTTGGTTCCTCCATTTTTATCAAATTTAGAGAGTGAATTGTTAAGGAGAGTGAACGTTTTAAAGATAATTTTTACAGAAAAATTCGACTGTAAATCTTTTGCATTACGTTTTTACTTGCACAACAATTTCTTAAATTCGGCTTTTAATCTACACCAAGGGTTATTTTGCGGCGCATCCCGCCTTCAAAGAAAAATATAATCAAGTTTAATTTTGTATTATGTATTTTGAATCATGTCAAATTTGAATTCCGGATTTTTAATGGACACATATTAATCTCCATCTCTTTCTCTTAACTTACGCCATATTGTATGCCTTTAAGGAAATGCACAGACTAGAAGATTAAAAGACCATGCTATGGTCAGAGTCAACAAATAGAATGATATTAGGACTTTCTCCCAAACGTGTCTATAGTGCCCGGAACGAAAGAACAATGAAACAGCCGCAAATGTAATATTCGGGCTTATCGATTGTAGATGTCTGCTTTATTCAGAATTCCTTATAATATTCAGAATTTATGGTGACTTCTATCTCGCCTATTAAGGAAAACTATAAATAGGCAAGCTAGATCCATAATTTATAACGTTATTGACTATTTAAAGAAGAATGGACTTGGAGATAATAATGATGCAATAATAAAACAGACCAATAAGGCAACCGGAATATCTATTCAACCGATCTATCGCCGATTGGCAGTCTGGTTTCGGTATCGTTTCGCTAAGAGAATGACAGGAATAAACAATGCTCCATTTCTGATTGGTTGAACAAGTTTTATTCATTTGCGCAGGCGCCAGTTTCCTTTTTCTTTCTGCGCCGGGGCAGTATAATGTAGACCTTTGCGATATTAGCGCCAGCTGTTGGGCTCTTACTGAATTGCACGTCACAGCCCACGGCCTACGAGATAGCAAAAGGCCTGTGCATTTTCTAAACCCGAGTTTTAAGATTTATGTCATGAAATCTTGACATTTAAGATATGAACTTTGAAGTTTTGTTTATCTCTTAAAATAATATATGTTTTATTCTTTTTGAACTTGTTCTTAATAAAAAATGTACTAAGCTTCCGCCAGCAGATCTCAGGATTTTATGATATAAAAGCTTTTACTATCTCTAGGCCGTGCCCAACCCGAGGTCTTCGAAAGTAACTGTTAATCGCGAAAGCGTCGCGCAACCTGATAATCACTGTACTGTTTGTCTGGTTACTAGTTTTTCCATTGGTTTTGATAGTAAGCTCAATTTTTCTAAACAAAATAAAACCATAGGCTGACAACGATTTAGTGAGCTGACAACTGGTGAATGTATTGCATCAGTCTTACGAATCAAACGTCTTAATCCTACGGACACAGATTAAGGACAAATACAGATGTGCCAAGCCATTGTTAAAAAGTGTTGCGCCAACACCTAGCTGTGTATGCGATAAACCTCAGATATACCAAATGAATAGGCATTTTGTTGCGTTTGAGTTTACCGCATGCACCGCTAGGTTTCGCACAACACTTTTAACAACGGTTTGGCATATCTGTGTTTATCATTAATCTGTGGCTACGAATAGTTAACAATCGTTAACAATATATAGATTGATCAACACCACCTAAAGAATGAGGCCTGTTCACGAAATTCTTATTTATTGTTACATCTAAAAGAGTAGTAATCCATTGTTAATCGTATTTCTACCAATAATAAGCTCAATACGCCTTTAAATATTTTAAACCGGATTCGGATCTACCTTCTAATTCATATCGTTGATCTCTTTCTATTGACTCTGCTATGGTGTGGATGAGTAATTTCAGGATGGGAAAATCTTTGTTAATAGCGCGATTTTTTTTTCAGTGGCGCCCTCGGACGATTTGCATGGACTAGCGAACAAACAATGGCGAAATGCTGTGATTTCTAATTTGTTAACATAATTCATTCGTGTTATAAGGATTTTAGTCATTGAATGGTGTGTACTGTCATTATGAGATTTCTGCTAAGGGACCGTTCATAAATCATGTCATCAATTTTTTTCATCTTTTCTCCCCCCCCCCCCCCCACGTCTGTGGTCATCGGTGGTCATATTTGAACTTCCCCTCCTAATAATTACGTGGTTAGAGAAATTAACCTCCCCCCTCAATTTTAAAATGCAGAATTTTGAATGATTTTAAAATTAATTTGACCAAATGGTTATTTGATCCCCTACCCCCCAAATTGACATGTGGTTTATAAACGTTCCGTAAACAAAGAGCAGTGATCACGCAAATCGTCCGAGGGCGCCACTGTAAAATCTTACGCTTTTTAACAATGGAGTTTCCCGTCCCTTTCTGTGTTACCAATTTAGCAGTTTTTTCCATGCATTTGTCCTTTGTTGGACCTTAATAATAATTAAACACTGCACAAAACAATGAAAATAGGCTTTTAAATTGCACACACCCCTGCGAAATTGGCAGCGCTGATCCTGTTATTATTTATTCATGAATACGGTCAGGTGATTTTTTTCAGTACAATGGCCTGTATCTCTCGTCGGGTGCGATGCAGATGTCGCGCAGCTCGATATATGACCATCGCGCGGTGATGAGAGGTGCAGCTATTATACTAATTATACTAATACTAAAATTTATTTTTACACCATGGTAAATCTCAAACTATTTTGCTTACAAACGGATTAAAGCAAATTTATATTAGATAGATAGGTAGCACACACATACATAGAATGAAGGATATCCATTAAAATGGAAACGGTAAAAAATGCAAAGACGGCAACAGATTACCGAAGCGGTCATTTGATGAACTTCCGGATGATTTGTATAAATTTGCATAGATTTAATGAACTCGTTCAGTTGAACGATTATTTTCTCGGATTTATGTTTCGTTTCAGGAAATCATTTCTTCTCATGGCTTGTTTTATACCCAGCACGCTCGGTTTCCTTCCCGGCGATTGGGGGTCCCCTTTAAAAACAGATGGGCGAGCAAACAAACGAAGCTTTACAATGGCCCTCGATTCCGTTCTTCCGTTCATTTCTCCGTTTTCGAGAGAAGGGGAGGGGGGGCGCCCCCTCAAGTTGTAGGGCATCGAATTAAATGACTTCCCTTCCGTAGAAAGCACGAAAATTCCAGCACTGTCATGTGTGTGTTGCGCTTTCGTGGTGCTCTGGGGGTTGAAAGGGTGGGGGTTTTTAAGGTTACTCCACACTCTGGTATTTCGGTCAATAACGCCAGCTTAAAACACGCCCACGCACTCGAGTTGGACCCTGCGGTGATTCTTCATTAAAAAGAAAATGCTCCTCCTTTTGCTCTCTCTCTCTCTCTCTCTCTCTCTCTCTCTCTCTCTCTCTCTCT
>JAHWFO010056006.1:2482487-2532026 GCA_023313115.1 Rhysida immarginata
CTCTCTCTCTCTCTCTCTCTCTCTCTCTCTCTCTCTCTCTCTCTCTTTTCTCAGCCAGTTTCTCACTCACTCAGAGAGAGAGATTCAGCGGGCGATATTAAATTCGCCGAATGACATCACTCGGAACTGAAGTAGGGGATCTGAGCTGCTTTTCCTCTGATCGGAATGCGGAATAAGATCATTTTATGATGGTAAAGGCGATAAAAGAGAGAGGGGGTTCGGCGGCAGACACTGTTCTCTCTCTCAAATTCTCTCCTTTTGGGCTCCAGGCGAAAGATAGGGATTCCATATTGGCTGAGGCCTCACCACCCTCCTTCAGTCGTATTCGTGTCGCTCATTGGTAGTGGTCGGCATTTCTTCATCCCCGCTGGTTATAACATAATACCAACTTACAATCACCTGTCGTTCTCACCAAATGCCTACCCCCACCTTTTCACTCTCTTCACCACCCTTAGGTGACACCCACCCACGCTTAGGAGATCCTCAATCTCCTTTTTATTTTCTTGGCTCAGACGCTCTTCCCTCGTACTTGTTGTCTTTGCCGTTTCACTCGAGCTCTTGGCAGTAAACAAGGCTGGAAAGTGGGTTGCTGATATTTTGTGAAATAGAGCCGCTTGTTGTGAATAGTTAAAGTAGCTCATTTATTGAAAAATAGTATTATTAATTACTAATTTTACAAAAACATGTGTTTAATACCCCTAGAGTTATTAAATTCCTGGACTTGACGCATTTGTCGCTGGTGTACACTACAACCCATAGATTACGCAACTTAATAACTTCATAAAGTTCCTCTCTCGTTTCGTCGAGAGTAGTTGCGTGCGTACAAAGTAAACAGAACTACGGTCTCTGTTTTCAAGGACAGTTCAAATTAGGCAAATCGACGTCCTGAGCTTTGGCGCTGCAAGAATTGGCTACAGGACAACACCCCTGTACAATCTCTGTGCTTGTCCAAGAGGAATTGGAACAGCAACAGGTCGTCGTTTGGCCACATCCTGAGCTCGCACCATACGATTTCTTTCTCTTTGCCCGGCTGAGGAGATCGTCATTGCCACAAGAGCAGCTATAGAGAACATTCCTACCAATGACTTTCAGATCTGTTTCCAGCAGCTATACCGGCCAACGGCGACCATTTTTGAAGAAGGATCCGATGCAACAAAAAACAATCCACAACTTAATGACTAGTAGCATTTTATTGATCCCCTTTAGCCCGAATTACAGCATAGAGTCAATAAGGTGTTGAAGCACTTGTAAGTCAATGGAAAACTAAGCCTTTACCAAACATCCCAAACAAACGTTACTGCCGGTTGCAACAACGTCAGTTAAAACTAACTCTTCGTTAAAGTCCCGTTTAAATTTTTTTGCGTTGCACCAAGAGAGATTTGGGCTTAACCAGACGTTAATGGCAGTTTAACTAATTGGATAAATTAATTATCAAACAGCTAAATGGATAAACCATTTGAATAGCTATTTGGATAAGCCATTTTTAATCTCTACTTATCTATCTATCTATCTATCTATCTATTTATTCTTTTTATTTATTTACTCTGTAATTTTTTTGTCTATTTTTCAACCATATGACCTTTTATCCTACTTTTTTATTTATTTATTTATTTATTTATTTTTACATTTTACTCCTGTATTTACATTGAGAAATTGATTGACAATATCTACTTTTTGAGTACAATTGATTTTTGAATTTTACAATTTTTATAGTATCTTTTTATATACGCCCAATTTTTGTATATACATGTATAATTCTTCATTCTCTAGGATATTTTACTATTTCTGTGATTCTGCTCTAATTTACCTTTACTTTTAGTATTTTTATTAATGTACTTGAAATATTTAATTGCAAATAAATTTGGATAAGCTATTTGGATAAGCTAAATGGAGAAGCTAAATGGATAAGCAATTTGAATAGCGATTTGGATAAGCTCTTTGGATAAGCTTTTTGGATAGCTAATGGGATAAGCTAAATGGATAAGCTAATTGGATAAGCTAAATGGATAAGTGATTTGAATAGCAATTTGGATAATCTAATTATCAAACACCTATTTGGATAAGCTCCTGGATAAGCTAGTTTGATGAGCTAATTGAGTAAGCTAACTGGATAAGCTAATTGGGTAAGCTAATTGGATAAGCTATTTGGATAAGCTAATTTTCAAACAGTAATTTGGATACGCTAATTATCGAACAGCTAAACGGATAAGTTAATATTATCAAACAGCTAATTGGAAAAGTTAAATGGATATGTTAATTGGATAACTAGTTGGATAAACTAATTATCAAACAGCTCGTTGGATAAGCTCTTCGGATAAGCTAATTATCAAACAGCTAATTGGATAAGTTAATTATTAAACAGCTAACTAGGGTTGGTGCAATATTTCCCGGTTAAAGGACTTAACCGATCGTTAACTAACCGAAAGTTAGGGTCGTTTTAACTGACGTTGTTGCAACCGGCCGTAAGCAGATTTGTTGGAAGGGGATCTTGCTGACGGATATGTCGTTCTAACTTGCTTAAAACATTCTTGATGGGTTTAGTTTTGGATTCTGGGTAGTGTTGAGCGATACTCAATTTAAGTGCTCGAACTCGATACCTTCGATACCCATGTGGGTATCGTCGATACCAATTACCGATACTCGATCGGTGAGATAAGGGTTCATAATACTGTTACTATCAACGAAATTGGTATAACATCGGTGAGATAAGGGCTCATAATACTGTTCCTATCAACGAAATTGGTGTAACATCGGTGAGATATGAACTATGTTATATTGCAAAGTTACTACCAATTTCGTCGATACTCGATATCAAAAAAAAAAGAAAAAAGACATTACTTTTACATTACATTTTTATTTATCCTCATTCATTTTATACATTGAATTTATGAATAGAAATTTATCTACACTTTTTGGGTTTAATCTTGACCGCTTTTTTGAGATTAACTCTCCAGCTTTACTAAATGCGCGTTTCAGAAGGCACAGAAGTTGCATAACACATAAATATTTTAGTGCTAGCTGTGATATAATATTTTCTTCATGAAGCTGCCAATATTTTAAAGGATTTTCAGATCTTTTAACATATGCACCTGCAATGTAATTCTGAATAACATTTTCTATATTAATTTCGTTATCAATTCTTTTAATTGCCATTTCAATCTCACTATCTAATTCAACCCAAATATTATTATCATTCACAGGAAAATCATTTTCATTAAGACATTCGTTGTTGTTGGTGACTAAATTATTACTAGGAAGTAAATTTGATAACTCATTTTTTAACATATTTCTAGCTCTATCGCTGCTTTGTTTTGTTTTAAATCCAGAAATTTTAAATCTTGGATCAATGATAGTTGAAATTGCCAAAATAACCAGCTTTGATCAATTACTGTTGTCTTTTGCATTTAAAAATTTCTGTCTCTTGTATTAATTAAGGAATCTGAGAAACATCACGTGATACTCGATACTTCAAGCGAAGTATCGCTCAACACTAATTCTGGGATGATCAGGGTAAATGACGGAAGTCAGCTTAGTGTTCACTAAACCACAGCTGTACCAATCATGCACCTGAACAGCAGCATTGCCGTCCATGCAGAAGCCGCCACATGCAGGATAAAATTGCAACATTGCAGGATGGAATTGGTCGGAAGCAAATAGCACGTACACCATGGAACGCACCCGAGTTACTATGAATATTAAGAAACCATCCATTCTGTAAAATAGAAGATTCTGCAATCATTCTAAAGAAACCAGCAATCCCAGGAATACTCCGATCTTAGAAGCTATTGAAATTTATACATTTATTTTCACCTCAATTTCCAAAAAGCTTTTTCTTAATGTTCAACAGTGCTTTGACACCTACTTGATGTTAGAATAATTACTCGTTATAGGTGTCCATCTGATTAATATTTTACAGGGTGTTTATAATTAAGCAACAGGATTTTAGAGCTATGTGTCCAAAAAGGTCATAAATTTCGAACCTGTAGTCCGAAGCACTGAACCAGAAAGATTTTAGATGCAACAAATTAGCTGTTGATAATGTTAGGCCTAAGTAATTAGCCTAGTAGGTTTAACAACAATTAGCTGTTATTTACAATTATTAGTCCTAATACCAATTTGTTATTGATAACTGCCGGCATAGCAGCAATTAGCTGCTGATAACACCAGGCCTAACAGCAACTTGCTTTTTATAGCAATTGACTTTACATAAAAATAGGCTGACAATTCGATGTGACTTATTTGAGATATATTACATGCCATATCTTAGCAGTGAAAATTTCCAATGGTACTGATGTGGAAAGGGGGGTTCTAAAGTCACGGGCAGCAACTTCCGAGGAGAACTGCGTAGAACAACGACAAAAAGTCATAAATTTCGAGCCTTCACGCCGAAGCATTGGATCATTAGAATTTCCAGCCTAAAAACATTATTTTGTTAAAATATGTGTTCGAATGGGACCAAATTCTGTTAGTTTTGTGCAGCTAACTCCTTCAAAAATTATTTTCAAAAACATTAAAAAATTTTCATTATAAAATTGGGCCTTGGTGTGAATGCAAGAAGAATTAATTTTTCCATATAGTGGACGGCCTGTGCGAATGTATCATTTCAATTTATTTTTTGTGTGTCTGATTTAAAAAGATCTGATTAATAATTATAATGGGGGATCTGTGTAACTTTGGTAATTGCATGCTACTTAGCAGCAAATGGCTTCATTCTTGAGCTTTGCTTGAGATTTGAATCTGCCGTTTCCTCCTTGGAGAGAGACTTCTAAAAGTATAATTTTCATAATCTGTTAAACAAACGCAGCTGGCGATTTAAAATAAAAATTGCAGCAAAGAATCGGCGATCTTCTATTTTTCACAGCCCCAGCACACTCTCTCTCCTCCCATTTAAATGAATTCAGCGGCGCTCTCCCGAGCCACCTGGGGTTCCCCAATTGGTCAGGGGCTTAACGGCCGTCTTTGTCCGTTTTCGGCCTCAGGCTGCCGAGGCGGATTGATGAGCGCAAAAGGGGTAGAGCGGAAATGGAAAAGACAAGTCTCGCGAGATCTCTCTGTGGCGCTGGAAACACGTGCAAGAAAATCTCCGCCATTAATCCCTCAACCTAATATTTTAATCCTGCCTCCTCCTTCCCACTCCTAACCCATAACCGACGAAGTGCCCGGCACTTCATTAATGACTTAATGGAACAAAGAAGGCTACAAATCCTTCATCAGGAGAGTGAGCACGAAAAGCGCGCCTGGGAAATAGAAAAAAATATTTTTAAATTAAAAAAAAAAAAGACAGGACCCTTTTAAATATGGAAATCTTTTTTCTTTATTTTGGATCTTCATCCCAGCCTGCTTTATATGGAGAGGGGATAAAGACGTTAATCGTTCTGAGAAAATGAAATGGCTCCAGTGGATTGCCTCCTATAAGGAGCTTCAAGCACCCTCGTAGTTGTTTTGCTGTCTTCTTCTAACGCTTGTCTTCAGGGCTGTAAAATCTCGACAGTCCGAGAGAAAAAAAAAGGTTTATTAAGGAGAAAGTAAATGGAATGCGTTAAGATTTCGAGAAAAAGTTAACGGTTTCTTCAAGGGGTAGTTTGTGTGCCCCTGCTAGATGGTTGGGTTTCAATTAGAATTCGTTGTGTTAATCCAAGTTTTATTCGTGTTTTATTACTTATGGTAGTAGTAGGCTTCGAGGTAGGTAAGAGCATTAAAGAGACGCTAGCTGTACCAGTGTTACCAATGCTTGGCCCAGAATCCATATTTAGTGGCGTGGACGACATTTATGTTTATAATTTGCACATCTACAGGGTATTTACAAACTCTTGTGTATAAACTTTTAGGGTGGTAGAAGACCTTATTTTGAAAACATTTTGCCAAAACCGTGAATAAACTTTCCATTTATTTACAAGTGCTTCAACACCTTATTGACTCTATGCCAACCCACATACATGCTTTAATTCGTGCCAAAGTGGGTCAATGAAATATTAAACACGTTTCTAATTCTTGGCTTGTGTGTTTGTACTTCATGAAGACCATGGTTATGTGGTAATAAACAAATAATATTTATTCCTATTAATGGAATCATAAAAATTCGTTGATAACGAACGGCAAAACCACAAAGGCAGAAACAAGAATTTTTGCAAGCATCGAGGGAATAAAAGTAATTTTGAGCGCATGCGCAATTATTACTCCACTTCGGCCACACTTCCATATTGCTTCAATCAGAGTGAGGAAATTCAATCGATGAATAGATACAGCCAAGCCCTAATGGCCTATAACGTGCCATTCTGTGAATCATTGGCCAAAGTTTAGGCCACGTTTCCCATTTAGGGGGTTTGAGCATAATTTACATAAAAACCCAATTTTTTTAAGTCTCCTCATTAATATCCATTTTGAGCCTTTTTTCTAAGGAAGTCAGACTCTGATGCATTTTCCGCAGATCTCCTTAAAGTAGACGATGGTTCGGCGTATAAGGTGGAGACATTTTTCGAAAATTCCCGTTAAGTAGGGCACATTAACTTTATAATTCCAACTGATGATAATTGCTTTTAATCACACTGACCTGTTTTAATGATTTGCATTATAAACAGGCCGAGATTAGGCCGTAAAATTAGCGAAACCTAACCAATTAAGTTGCATCTTAATTTGATTAGATGCTCTGCATATTTTATAATCTCTCAAGATGTCTCGAGTAACTTTTAAAAAACCTTTTAAAGTTGCCCGAGCGCCACCTGTTGATGCTCAAAGAGTTAAGCTCTTCTTTTGAACGGAAGCAAGTGCGTTAGTAGGTTGGCTCGTGATTCTGTCCAAAAATTCTGACCGCTAAGGACACTTCATGGGGAAACCCAGTTATTTGAGACTGTAACGTAGGCTTAATGGAGTTGGGTTTCGTTTTAAAGTGGACGGAAGTGTAAAGGATGGTCTCGCAGAAGCCATTAGATAATTAAGGGCGCGTTCGACATCGCGCACTAAACGTCTCTGTGCGTCCACTAAACGCACTAACGTGTTCGTCATGGAACCCGGTCGTGTTCGTCATCGCCAGTGCGCGCACTAAATGACTCTAGGTTAGGAGTAGAGTCGTTTAGTGCGTTGCAAGATGGCGCTGCCCTAGAGCTTGAAATGTAGCGATAGATAGTTCGGAATTTTAGTTACCGTTAAAGAGCCAACAGGTATAAAAATAATTGAATTCTGCATATCGTTTAAACTGACATTGAAATCTACCTGTGTAATGATCGATTTCGGCGTGTTATATGAATGCAGATATTATGATGAGTTTTATTTTCAGCAGTACGCATACTATTCATGGTAGCACGGGTGAGGTGAACATCCCACTTTCGTGCTCTTTCCTGTTTTTCATGACACACACAAATTGCACTACACTTTTTTCACCGCTCGCACTGAGTTATGTCATTAGGTGCGTTTAGTGTGCACATGCCGAACGCGCCCTAAATTATTAAGCATTTGCAAAAATCAGGAAAAGTCAACAATCCTTACTGCGTCCAGAAAGTGGAAAGTAAATTAACCATTAACCTTTCTTGGTGTCCCTTTTGATACTTGATTACAATTTAATTTTCTGATCGATAATATACGAGGGGCAGTCGAAAAGTTTCCGGAATTCCTCAACAGACGGCGAACGAGCGAAATGATAGCGACCTCACTTTTGTGGAAGGGAGAACAGCATCTCTGCTCGCAGGCTCAAAAAGGCTTGACAGGTTTCACTGTGACGTTTCGTTACTGTTCCGTTTGAAGTAAACGTGAGTGTTGGTCGTTCGTCCCAATGTTACAATTCGAACAGCGTGCGAACATCAAGTTCATGTGCAAATCGGGAAAATCTACTTCAAAGATGCCATTGGGCCTGCAGCAGGTTTACGGAGATGCTGCCGAGCCACACATCGCTTGATGTGCAGCAATTGCTCACTAACAAAAATATTCCTGTATCCATCAGCCACGGTACTTTACGGATCTCGCTCCTAGAGACTTTGGGCTGTTCCCGACGCTGAAAATGGGCCTCAAGTGGACAAGTTTCGTAACCATGGAGGACATCCAAGTCGAATGCGACGGCCGAGCCCTGGAAGATTCCACAAGACCTTCCACCCATGTGTCCAAAAATGGCAAATTCGATGGAGCAAGTGTGTGTCCTCGCAAGGGTGCTACTTTGAAGGAGATTAAGTAAGCGTTGCGGTATGTCCTGCCATTACCGTCATTCCAGGAATTCTTTGACTCCCTCTCGTACAATCGAGCCGCATTATTAGGTAACGGAAGAATGGAGCTTCTTATAGGTTTTATCATATCCGTCTGTCCCCTTCATATTTTCTACATTTGTTGACGTCGAAGGTTGAAATTCGGAATGCAGATTACTATGGACATGTCCTACTTCACTATTTAGGTTGGTTTCGATTAGCCCCCCCCCCCCTCCCCAAGCCCCCTTCCAAATTTTTTTTCAATTTTCTTTCTCTTTTCATTGCAAAGTGGGAGGCCTGTGCGTATATACCCTTTCACCATTTCAATTTATTTTAATTTATATAATTCGTGCATAAACATTTTATGGTTTCATGCACCCACTTATATACCTGTGCTATCTTATACATTATTCACTAATTAACAAATTTTGTTTATTGATATACCTCCACTTAAAGAAAACGCGCTCTTCTACGATTGACAAGAGCTGGTCGTTTTCCTTCCAATGTCTTCTTCAAAATTAGATTCTTTGCAAAGTTTTCTCACTGCGATAATGTGGGTTTCCTCTCGACGATTGTCTTATGGAGCTCATCATCCAAATCTTCTAGTCTGCCTGAGCGCTGTTCATCCTTCAGGTTAAAATTACCAGTTCTAAACGTTGAAAACCACCGACGACACTTCGATTCACTTACTATACTATGCACGTACATAAACACGTTCAATCTCTCTAGTTGTTTCGCTTGCATTTTTATTTTTTCGAAAGAAATAATAAAACCTGTCGAAGGTGCTCTTCAGATATCTCCATCGTATTCGACTACATAAATAACTGCAAGCAAAAAAAGCTTATACATTGCAGGCAAAAAAATGCAACACATGGGAGGAGTGAGAAATTTTAATGAAATTGCACAAGAGCATAGTGTAAGTGGCATACAACAGAAGGGTAGTGTTTTGTTCCAGCAGAATAACGCACGCCCACACATTTCCCTGCTACCTTACAAGTTCTCCAACATGTGGCTCGACATCCCTGGCCAGCACGATCTCCGGACTTGTGCCCAGTTGAGCAAATTTGGGACATGATGGGACGGTACATCCATGGTCGCAGTATACAAGTCGTAACAATTGCAAAATTGTGTCAACAGATTCTAAACGCTTGGAACAATGTATCCCTCGATGATATCCAGCATTTGTAACGCAAGAGTGAGGCCTGCATTCATGCTCGTGGAGCGTTTACGGCATATTAAATTATTCTCTTAGGGCTTTTGGGACACCCTGTGCTAGGATCCTGTGCACATATCGTGTTGAAATTTAAATCATATGTTGTATGCCATCCACTCTATGCCCTTGCTACAATTTCATTAAAACTGACCCACTCCTTCCATGTGTTTATTTTTTTTTGCCGGCAGTATGGGATGAATGAAGGGTTACAAAAATAACCCTACAACCCTTTTGACTAATGCATCTGCCTATAAGTTCTTAAAAAGAACGCGCGTTATTTCTGTTATAACCTGGTATGTAAACTTAAGACGAAATCATTATTAGATTTTTGGTTCAAGTCTAAACTTTAATAATATTTTCATAACTTGTATAATCAGATCCTCAACATCATTTGAATAGGTTAAACAAATTAGTGAAATAAACGGTTATGGCGCTTGCGTGGCTGGGTTTATACTTTTTTTTTTTAATATTTTTTTATTTTTTTACAGAAAGCTATCCTTAGCGTGATGAAAATCAATAAGACAGTCTCTATAGTTTTACAGGCGTATAATAGAGTAGTGAATTAAGATTTACAGAATTAACGTGTCAAGGAGGGGTTGAGCGGATATTTATGAGTACTTAAAGTGAATGCGAAAATCTCCACTCGTCTCGCCGCTTTCCTTTTCCGCAACATAGAAAAGAAGAAAGCCAATCATAATAATTCTTATTTTCCTTTCTTAAACTTCCAAAATCCATTTGACTCCCATAATTGCCGACGCTTTTATTTTCATCTTCGATTCGAAAGCCGCAGCTCTCTCTTTTGCGAAAAGCCTCGGCGTCTTCTCTCATCTTTCCAGCACACAATAAACCAAACGCCAGGATAGTGAGAGAGAGATTTTCTCCGTCGGTTTCTTTTCCACAAAAGATTCCAAGTGTAAAATAACTCAGCGCGTTTTCTTCTGCCCGTTCAAGGCGCCAAGAATTTCGCACGTCATCTCGCTAAAGCCGCGTAATTTATGGACGGCTCTCTCTCGCCCTTTTTCGCCAGGCCTCTCCTCCTCCTACCATTACGGCTAGAAAACTCACTAGAAAATTGGAAATACGCGCGGGGAAATTAATTTGGACGATTTTCGTAGCGCACACCTGCCCCGTCATCTGTTCCCCGTACAGACACACGCACACGCACCTTTCTAAGTCGCCTTCCTTTGCCAGCCCAACGCAAATGAGCAGCCGTGGCATTTGTAAATGATAAACAACGACGACGACGACGACGACGTCGAGTTGCTCGTAAAACAAGGAAGGTGAACCCCCCTCCTCAGGCTTAAAAGAAAGGGATTTGCGCATGCGCCCGATTTCCCGAACTGTGAAAAGCCGGCGATAAATCATTGCCCACGTTTAGAAGCGCTTTATAAAGATCCTCGAATATGACTTGTTAGTCTCACCTTGAGGGAAAAACATCGACTACCCACCTTCTCAGATGCCAAAAATTATTGGACGTTCTTCATCTTGAGAGGAGATAAATTCTTAGAGAAAGGACCTCGACGACGAAGTCTCCAGCTCAGGTGCAAAAGCGGGTTCCCAAAATTAGAAAACGTAAACTTTGGTCACAATTGAAAACTTCTAACAACAACAACAACTTCGGGGAGCGTTAAGACCATAAATTTACCCGCCTTAAACAGTCCCGTAGCAGCGGCAGCCAAAAGACGAGGCTTCCGTTAACGATAAACAACGTAGAGAGCACGCACCAAAGGGACTGGAAGGTGTCGACTTAAGAATGAGTCAAGGAACAACATTTGTCAACTCTATTCCCGCGCGAACCTTTCATCCTTCCTTTGGCAGGGATTAACTCCAGTCTCATTTGCGTTGTTGGAGCCCAAGGACTTACACCTGTTCATAGTCAGGGAACTATCTTTTATACAGTGGCGCCGAGGGATTCCAACCTGCGACATCTTATGTAGTCCACTGGAGCTACCATAAATCTCAATAGAAACAACACTAACATTAATACAGTCAAAAACTAACATGCGGCTGCAAAGCAGTTTTCTAATTTTCAGTGATGGTCAACATCTAATGATGCCGGTGTCTTCTGTCACTTCTTAACCATGTGACCTCTGCAACTATTTCATATGGCAACATAAACACTATAGACGCTGATTCACGTTTATGTCAACGAAACTGGAATGCTTTGTACGGTTATTGACACCCTACCACCTATGTGTTCTATGCCATAGCACGACATCGAAGTTTCCACTGCAATTCTGCGCTAAAGGACACAGCGGAATGATGTCCCAAATGCTTCATTGGAGGTTTTCCAAAGGTCATCAAATTCGCAAGGCATTGATTTCCCAAGGAACTTTTCAATAAAGCACAATAGTTTATTGGAGTAACATCATCTGGCGATTTTAGTTACTGAAGTCAATAGCTCTGATCCCTGTTTCTATGGCATTCCATTCCTAAAGGCAACCGTCGATGTTGCCGTGTGGCTTGAAAGCCTTATCCCGGTGAAGCCAATCCTGATTTTTTCCTGCACCGTAGACGACATAGTATATCAGAGCAAATTGGTTCCAGGATGCTTATTTGATTGTAGGAGGCATTAATTTTGCTTTTGATGAAACTTTGCGCAGCGTTTATTTTCCGTCATAGCTAAATCCAGCGACAAGCCTAAATCCTTTAGAAAAGTTTCCTTGTAGCATTGTCGCACAAAGTCTCCGCGGTCTTTGGATTCTTTTTTGCGATAAAAGATCGCTCGAGTCTTGTTGCAGTTGCTTAAGTAGATCCATGCTTCGTCTAGGGTTAACACTTTTTTCCACTTCTCTCCCGCCAGGTGTCGCTCATATAATCGCGCTGTGCGAGTGGCGTGGCAGTAATTTGTGAACATTAGCCTTGTGCCGTCGTTCCATATAAAAATCTTGGTTAATAATGCGACTTAAAGTTACCTGTGATACCTAAGTTAATAATGCAACCGTGTTTCGAATTCCGCCAGTCAAGTCGGCCATATTGAAATTCGCCGATAGCGTGTTTTCTGTGCACGTGTGCCTCGTTTTCTGTCATTTTTCCTAATAAAAAAAAAGTATAATATATACATGTACACGATGCTAAGAAAGCCTTGTTATCACGATACATATATATATATATATATACGATGTCTAGAAAGCAACGGAGACTGGATGAAAGAACGACTCATCGAACATCCAATCAGAGCGGAGTTCGCCTAGCTGGGGGAGGGGGGGGGGATGGGGAGGAAGCAGGCTGAAAGCAGAGAAGGAAGTTCGCCTAGCTCCCCGCTTCGTTCCCGCTGAATGTGACACGGCTCCGCATTTTAACACGCGCGGTTTTGTGACGCCTAGAAAACGCTGGATTAGGGAAAATGCTTCACTCCATGAAGTCGCTGAATGTGAACCGCCCTTTATGATAATTTTTTAAGATCCCACAACTGACGCTACATATCTGGCTGCCCCTTTGTACTTAATCGAGGGCCGCTTACAAGAAAACTCTTTGTTTGCGCGAAAGCATGCCTTGGAAACGACGGACTTGCGCGATGGTGGCGGCAATAATGGAAGTGAGGAAAAAAAACATGGCGGCAAGGTGGAAGCAAAATCGTCAACGGCAGTCGCCAAAGAATTGCAGTTAGTTCTGTCTTATTGAGCATAAAAAAAATCTTAATTTTGCTGTATAATTATTCGTGTCGAAATAATTTATAAGATAAGGTTAGCATCCAAGAATATTTATTTTATTTAAAATTATAAAGCACCCGATATATATCCCCTCACCAACGCATATTCGTATTCTCGGCTGCTGGCCCCATTAGATCACTCGACAGCCTTGACTTCGTTTCACTCGCGGACGTAGCCGACGAGAAGACAGGCCCCGGCACGGAAAAATCACCTGACCATAATGGCCCAGCCAACAATACAACCTTTATTGTTTTCAACAAACGAAAAAATATTGATTGTTAAAATCCAAGATGGAAGCAATGAAGGTTACATTGTTGCTCGTACTGGTATGGTCAGGTGACTTTTCCGCGCCAGGGCAACACCACCTAAAGAGAAAGCCTGAGCGCGGAAACATCATATATTGTTAAAACGTCATAGGTAGTCATCCGAGGCAACACCACCTAGACAGAAGCCCTGCGCACAAAAACGTCATACATTGTTACATCGCACTAAAGCGGCTATTGTTACTCATATTTCTACCAATAAGAAGCCCTAAATTTGGCCGTTTGATGATGATGTAACAATGTATACAGTTCCTGTGCCGCAGGCCTTCAGTCTAGGTGGTGTTGTCCGAGGCCAACGAGAGACAGGCCAGGGCACTCAAAAGTCACGTGATCATCGGGGTCCGGCCAACAATTCATCCTTCATTGTCTCCATCTTGGATTTTAACAATTAGTAATTTTTCGTTTGTTGGAAACAATGAAGGATGGATTGTTGCCCGGACCCCGATGATCATGTGACTTTTGAGTGCCCTGGCCCAACACCACCTAGACAGAAGGCCTGCGCACAGAAACTGTATACATTGTTATATCATCATCAAACGGCCAAATTTAGGGCTTATTATTGGTAGAAATACGATTAACAATAGCCGCTTTTGTGTTATGTAACAATGTATGACGTTTCTGTGCGCAGGCCTTCTGTCTAGGTGATGTTGCCTGGCCTGTCTCTCGTTGGCCTCGTAGTCATCTTTAATCGCATTTCTACCAATAATAAGCCCTAAATCATGACTAGGTATGATGATGTAACAATATATGAAATTTTCGCGCTCAGGCTTTGAGTAGAGGTGGTGTTGGCCAGAACTCTTGTGAGGCAAAATTTGCGGCCCCTATAACGCCGTCCTGAAATGACCATGGCAGTTGAAAAGGACGTTAATACCAAACAAACCAAACCAAACCAATCATTTAATAAAGGCATCAACAGTAAGTTTAGGTGAGTGAAACTGTGAGATACAGCTTCGAAGACTTCCCTTGTTAGTGACTTATTAAAGGGCACACAATGCTATTATAAAATCCAGCATACGTGATGGCTCAATTGGTTAGAGCAAGGATACTCGTGATTCTTATTTCGAATCCAGATTTGCAATCGTGATCGAAAATCTATTGCTTTTAAGTTACATTTTGGAAAATAGGCCTGTTTTTTTTAAATTCCTGACTTCCCCAAAAAATGTTTTTTTCATGTCGTCTTCCCATGCCGCTCGCCTATTGAAACGGTGAGTACCAACTTCTTTGGCTGAAACGCCTCCATTTTAATAAAACGTTATCGCTTAAAAAAAAGCGATTGAAAGTGCTTTCAACGATACGGGGGTTGATAACGCAGGTGAGACTGGGATGATCGAAAACGATCGATGGTGTAGCTGTCACATGACACGAGAAGCGCGTTAGAAGAGGGGCCTTTAATAAGTTCGAGTGCAGAGCTGTGTAAGAGGGTGTTCGGCTTTTGATGAATGACGAAGATATCGCCCCGATTACATCATAGAGGCTCTCCCATCCATTATGTATATGTGGCCTTGATTTGCAGATGACGATGATGATGATGGTTAATGCCATCGATTGATCCGATTGAACCCCCATTAGCAATTAAGATCGTCGAGCGCTCGTCGCTTGGCCGCAGTTTTCGATGAAGCGCAGTTTACGGTGTTACGCCTTTTTGGCTTCTTATGGAAATCGATAAGCATTGGATTTTTGGCACTCGATCGGGGAGGGTCTGCTATTTTATGAGATCGAGATAAGGGTGCTTCTCGTTTGATCTGTTTTGTTTTAAGACGCTTTATGAGCGTTTAGGCTCCTGTCTTTATTATATTAGGCTAATGGGATTCGACGGAGTAGCTGAGCAGCTGGAGTTTAATAAACCTGCGTCCATGGAAATAAAGCATAAGAGGACAAAGCCGATGGGTTGTGTGCTAAGTGATACACCTAACGTGCGTACACTCTTTGGATTAGTATAAGCTTAATCATTTATAGTTTACAGGGGTTGGATAAAATAATGGAAACGCTTAGTAGGGTGTAAGTCGGATTTTTGCTTGCAAATCAGCCTGAATCTGTTTTGAAATGAACGCATAGTAATGGTATGATGTTTTGCCATCCTTATAGCAGACACCGCTGAAATTCTTTCAGAGTGGAAGAGGTTAACGTTCCCAGATTCTGAACTGTACACTGCTCTTTAGACATACACATTGTCCTGCTGTGGGAAACATACAGAAATTAAAAAAAAAGACAGCGAGAATATGACGGAAATCACAATGAACGCACTTAACGCCTTTGTCAAACTAACGCCGCCCTCAAATAACCGCCGCGCGCAGAAATACAGTATTTGTGGCACCACGGTTGTCTCGGACTTGGGTGACAAGTTGTTTGGCAAAAGAAACTCGCTCATGAATATTTTGTTTATCAATTTCCCTTCGCAATACTGTTTTTTTGTTCTGGAAATGAGTGCTGCAAATACAGATTGAGCTTCTGCAGTCACATTCGTCGCTTGTTCGTGCTGACAATCCTGTCATTCAGTTTCGGTTACCTCCCATTCTATGTATTTTGTAGACGACGTTTTTCCATTAATATTGTATGGAGTCATGACTCTCGATACTGCGAGTGACAAGACGACTTTTGTAACGGATGTGCCAGCTAGCGGAGCTCCGACAATTTGCCATTGTTGGAAGTCTGTCAGATCGGCAATGATAAATATCAGGATACCAACAGTCATACTAACCAGGGAAAACAAAAGATGTTCATTAACCAATTTAGCTGGGCAGAAGCATTAGTCTAAACAAGAGTCAGTCGGAGATGATAGTGTTTCCATTATTTTGTCCACCTTCCTTTCTTATAACCGCATCTATAATAGTTGAAGATGAGTTCAGTAGGTGATGGCGCGCTTTATAAAGAATTAGATGAGATCGTAGAAAAAGCCCAAAAACTTGAGAAAAATCATGGTTTGCCTTCACCATGGGTCTTAATGTTCTCCGGTCACATTATCCAAAATTTATTCTGACTACAGTTCCCCCTTAAGGTTGATGGTTCATATCTTTCCTTCCAAGCAGTAATAATGCCAAGTTGAACATTTCTTACGCCATATCAAGTAATTGCCACAATCTCTTGAAATAGGCCAACAATTTGTCGCCTGGTCGGTGACATCTTTTCCGCGACCAGGTACTATGCCCACAGACATCTTTCTTCCAAAATAATGAAATGATAGACTAATGCGGGATAAGTTTAAAGAAGTATTGCATGCGCAATTTCGCACGTGACTGCAGTAATAAGCCTATGGTTGGCTCCTTAGAATTTGCTTATTGAATATTCGACGACAACTTTTTATTTGGCCAGGCAATGTGTTATCAAGTGAGCATCGCGAAAGTGCTTTTTTTTTATTAGATACGCGCTGTTGACGGCAAAGGAGGAGGTAATACTGCTAATGTGGCCCAACTCTTTATTGGAATACGTGTTTTCTAATCTAAACAATATATACATGAATAAACTGTTTAAAAGAATAAACCGTCGCGAAAATGTTCGAAGCGGTCGATACATCTTTACTTAGCACTTGTCAACGCAGAGCTACTCAGATTTCGATTATTTTTCCCCTCCTGTTTATCGCAAGGTTTTAAAAATATCCAGGTCTTTTATTTGCTATTCTTTCCTTTCTTTTCATGTATTGTCACTTTGTCTGTCTTTTACGTCAGTCCTCTTTCATACGGTTCGATCTCCTTTTGTCAAACGTCCTTTTTCCGCCGACGTCTCCACGGTGACGGTGGAAGGCGTCGGGGTGCGATTGGCACGTCACATACTATTGAGGTTCCTTTTTTATATTTATGTATGTAGTTTTTTTTCCTTCATCGTTCTTTATTCCCACCTTCCTTGTCTTCCTTTTCTTTCACGCGTCGCTCAAAAGACTGGGTTAAGGAGACGAATTCGTCCACTGCCTTTTCTGGCTCTTATCTCCAGCGCAGCAACAAAAAACCAGCGATAACAGAACATGTAGCCACTTAAAAATGTAGCTCAGCAGAAGGATTAGTGAATATTGGATTAATAACATTAACGAAAGTGATGTGACTTTAAAAAAATGATACGCACTATTCAAATCAGAAAATAATATTTGTACACGTGCTAATTAATATTTATGAAAGGAAAAGATTAAAAAAACAAAGTGATTTTTTTTGTACCTTAACGAGACACTGAGAATTGAAAAGTCTAATTATTTGCTGGAAATGCTTTAAGCCTGAAGCGTATTCAAATGAATTGTGGAACAAGTCGTCGACATTGTTAATTAAGAAATGATTTCAAGGAGACCACACGCGATGTAAGAGTTGTTGTGCCGGAAATGTTGCGAAATATATGTCTAATAAACTTTCATTAAAGTGTAATATGTTGTTTGAAAGTATTTTCTTCCCTTCATTAAAGTTTTATAGAGGTTTTGAAAACGTGATTCAAAAGCTTAATTGGATGAGCACAAAACGAACTTTTGAATGCCACTTTTTATAAACGGTATTATATACACGTGCCCTTGAATTACAAAAATCTGTTTAATATTAAACTGGACCCCTTTTCGTCCGAATCACAGCACGTATGCGGTTGGCATAGAGTCAATAAGCTGTTGAAACATTTGTAAGTCTATGCAAAACTAAGCGTTCACCAGACTGTCCCTTAGTTCTTTTAGCCAATTTGTTGGATCTTGCTGCCGGATATGTCGTACCAACAAGCCGTCCCAAACATTCTGTAAGCGCTCTTATCTCTGTGGCGGCCAGAACGTCATCACCGTGCTCGCTCAGCCATTTCTGAACCAACATTTCTGATAGTATTGTCGTCCACGAAGACGTCGTCACGTGCAGGATAAAAATACAGCATTGAAGGATGGATTTGGTCAGCAGCAATGTTCAGGCAGTCCGTACCGTGACACAACTACCAGAACCAGATACATTAACAAAAGATTTATACATTGTTTAAGTTGACCCGGAAAACGCGGACCTTACGATCGCATTGTCGGCGCTGAGTTGATTAGAGAGGTTCGCAGTACGCCTTTATCAATGACGTATATTAAAGGTAGATTCCGAATCCTATTGTTAACATCGCCACCAAAGTGAAGTCATTATAGTTCTGGGCAGGAGTGAGCCGTGGAATAGTTAGCTGTCTGGCTGCGTGGTTTTTGACGATTTTGGGCCCAAGGAATAATTAATTCAAAACCATTCCTCAAAGTTGTTCCGCGTACAACTGTATAAATAGACTCGAAAAAGGATCAGGAATCACTTTCCATAAGCATAAATCAAAAATACATAACTAGATTGAAAATACGTAACTGAAAGATGATCGAAACGAACTTGACAATGAAACAATGAGCGAAAAATTGTTTATAAAATATAATCGAATACTTCAAATACAAAGTAAACGAAAAGATAAACTTATCACTCCGTGATCGACCTGTGAAAAAATTATTAATCGGTAATTCTCATGTTTAGCCATGTGTTTTATCATCTTCACTCACTTTCGGCCATGACGGTTCTGGGAGGCGGAGCTTCCTAATTTGCTTCAAGCATGGCGGCAGGTTTCTATGATTCTTTTCTCGCAATTGCGTCACTAGATGGCGGTGAGGGTAGCAACTGGCTTCCGCGGGTGTCAAATTATGCCATTAGCGAAATTACGATGAATGGAGCAGAACCGTAGATATGTGCTCGTAAACGTGGCAGTTAAGTTTAGCCTTTCTCAGGTCTGAAAATCTTTCTCCCCAAACGTAAATAAGAGCTTTGCTTCCCTCATCGGATCGCCATGTTTTATTTTCCTGTTCGTTGGCGCTAACCTGGATATGACGTCATTAACCGGGTTCCTGAAACACAGACTCTTAACCGAGTTGTAAACGCGGTTAGGTAACCGCAGCAGGCCGCTCAGTTCTGCTTAATCAAGAGTTAACCGCGTTATTTAACCGTGATTAAGGCGCCGTGCGAACATTGCATTATTTATAAAATGCTAAATCCTAAAAAAAGATTATTGACTTTTGTATTGATAGTACTGTTTCCCAGGAAATCAAGATCAGCTCAGTTTTCTCCTCTTTCCTTAGTGCCATCTCCAATTACCTGTAACAGACATTGGTACAATGTCAATGTTTTTGTTAATAAATCGTGACCCATAACAGATAACTGAAATCCGATTGTAGAAATGAATTCCTGAGGGCAAACTTGTGTTATTTGATATGCCACATGACCCCTTTTCCCATTTAAGAAAATGAATCTTGACCCAAAATCTTGACTACAAAATTATCCTATTCCCTGCTAGCATGGTCACACTGTTCACTTTATACACCATTACCGAAATACAGCTATGTACAGTGATTTTTGACTCGCCCTATATATTCTTAAAGTAGTCAGAATTTTGATTTGAGTTCATGCCTCGACGAATTCGAGCATCGAGGGGGGTCCAATACGATGGAGTCTTAAAATCATTTTATTAAAATATAATTGGTGGCATCATACCCTAATCCAATTCCCTTATCCATCATTTGATTGTCGACATGAGGAAGAACCCGTCGTAATTGGTCCATTCAAGCCCTTATGGAAGCTTTATCAAAGCTTATCAAGGAAATAAATCAAATAAACATGTGCGATAAGACTTCATTGCTGCTGTTTTAGAAGTTTCCGCTTCTCGTTGTTACTTTTTAATATTTTTTCAAAGACTGTAGGTGATGGTATTCTTAGAAGAGCGCCGATTATGATTTCATGATGAGTAATGGTCGAGTGACCCTTTGCTGGACGATACATGATTCGTCGAAATGGAACGCTCTGCGACTGCTATCATTAACGATGTGGAATGATAGTGATCATAAAAGTGAGTCTTGGGGGATATAGGAGAGGGTAACGAACAACATCACAATCCCTACTTTTTTTCATTTGTCCACTCACTAATCCTTTTAGCTGCTGCCTTCAAAACAGGAGTGCCAACCTGCTTTAGTTCCCACCTGTAAAATCATTCTTCTGAAAGAAACCGTTGGCGGTTGTAAAGAGCTACTTTTAGCCCATAAAACAGCGTTTATCCTGAGTTTTCAGAACATATAAGCACTGGTTGAATACTGGAGCTATGATCCAACAGAATAAGATGAAAAACGAAAGGAAATATTCTGTGATCAACTGCGCCACCAAGGACATGGCATAGCTACCCTGTCTTTTAAGACATTTGGAGGCAGCTTTGCTGATCATGTTCTCGGTGGCCTGTTTGGTGGAGAGGACGAGCTAGATACCCGTAGTCCCTGGTTCAACTTCAGGTCGAGGAATTTTCCTCCGACTACTCCAGAAGAAACGACATTTCCAGTGTCTTCATGTGTCTAATCATGACATTTCCAGACACCATTGTAGACGAGCTTTCCTATTTTTCAGAAATCAAGGTTTTTCGTATAGGCATGCAACTGCCGATTTGGACAGATATGGGTCAGGAATACGTCTGGTTTTAAATAATTTATCAGACTGGTGTCCTGTTTTAAATTAAACGACGGTCGTCTCGCTCATGCATGATTGATTGATTCTTTTTGAGTCACAGTTACCCCATTTAAACAGTCGCACCTTTCAAGAATCCAGTCAACTGCTTCGTTGTCTCAATCCTAGCTCCAGCTAGACGAGCACAAGGAATGAGTCCCTTTTCAAAGTCATTTGAATACTTCTTTTTCCTCGTGTGATTCAATTCTGTGATTAGACTCACTCAACGCCTTCTTAGATAATACACGCTTGAATTACATGATCTGAAACTATATTGCATAAAAACGGATTAAAACAATTTTATATGTGTGTGTCTAATTCAATGGAGATGCATAAGAGACATTGCAATGTCTAATTCTTTAAAAATTGATGATGCAATAGTTTCAAAATGATTCTATGCCAAGAAAAGAGGGTACTGTTTTTCAGACAAAATTCTGAATTTCATAAGAGCCAGTTAGTATAATGAGCATTTCTTACGGAATAATAGTATGCCATTTTAGTGGAAATTTCATAGATAGTATGTACAAGTTTTAGAGGAAGTCAAACAGAAAAGAATGAAGCACAAAATGCAATTTTCAAAAATTAGTGAAAGTTCATTCAAGAAAACTTTAACTTTAAATGTTCAGACACATCAATACAAAACGCTTTCTCGTTGCCATTGGTATTTTTGAACATGATCATTTACAGCTTAACTTAAAGAATTAAAAAAAAATTAGCAAGACAAAACTCACCTTCGCGCGTCAGGTGGAAATCTGAAGAATTTTGCATTTTTTTCCCTTCACCTTGACGGTTTTTACAAAATTTTGTAGCACAAAAGCTTCCTGACACTTTAAATTTAAAAGATGTTTCTGATAAATACCGTCTCTGAACATTGGAGATCAGAGAGAGAGAGAGAGAGAGAGAGAGAGAGCGAAGAGAGCAAAGCAAACGAGCAAACTTCAGGCAGAAACGTGACTTTGCCAACGGGAAGTAAACAGACAACCAAGCACCTCCCATTTCCTGTTCGAAACTGAAACTATTGAAATTACAGTGGCTCCATCTGACTGAATGAGCAACATTGATGCTAGGAGTCGTGAAACGCATTACAGGAAATAGAAGCTAATGCCAAGTCTCCTTTTACAAACGTCTCTGGTAGAAATAAGAGTAACAATAGCCGCTTGATGATGATGTAACAATATATGACGTCGAGGCTAACGAGAAAGACAGGCCCCGGCCAACGCCACCTAAAAAACAAAGCCTGATTACTGCGTCATCAAACCAGGGCTGACAATCCAATCTTCATTGTTTAAAACAAACAAAAAAACACCTGACCAAGATAGGTCTATTAACAATGTAACTTTCATTGTCTCCATCTCTGTTTTTAACAATCAGCGTTTTTTTTTTTCGTTTGTTGGAAACAATGAAGGTTGGATTGTTGCTTCAGACTACTGTGGTCAGGTGGCTTTTGAGTGCCCAGACAACAACACTTAGAGAGAAGGCCTACGAACAAAAACGTCATACATTGTTTCATCATCATCTAGAGGCTAATGTTAACCGTATTTCTACCAATAATAGGCCCTAAATTTGGCCGCTTGATGTTGATCTAACAATGTATACAGTTTTTGTCTGCAGGTCTTCTCTCTAAAACGTCTTTTTCGTCGACTGCGGACTCTGGTCAAGTGACTTATTAGTGCCGTGGCCTATCTGTTTCGTCGGCTGCTGTCTGGCACTGAATTCATTACTAAAGCTTTAAAAAAAGAGAGAAAGGGGATTAGGAGGAAAAGAAGAGGGGGATGGATTAATTTTCATCAATCACACAGCCCGGACGACATTTGACGTGCGGGATGAGAATAAAGATGGCGCGCAATTATTTCGAATGGTGATGAACATCGATGATCATTTTACGAGTTCAGAAGCATATTTTACAGCCGATAGCCAATTATTTCGGCGTTTCTGTTGAAAATTCAAAGTGGCGGCGGGGACTCCTGGTAATGACTGAAGCCTCGGCCTGTTTTAAAAGGCATAACGAACGCTCGTAAATTCATAATCCCCTCTGTTCGTTTCGAATTCCCAGACTAATGTTTTATTTAACGCTCTGGGCATTCCTATTGGAGGAAATATTTATGAGGCTCCGCGAAGAGTATGAACCAAAATGGTCCAGGAAACCAACGAACACGTATTAGTACATGGGAATCCGCATCGAAAAATCGTTTAAGGGAGGTGGGAGTCTTGTCATTGTTATTTGTAATTACTAAACAGCGACAGGAAACTAATTTGAGGTAAAAGAGGAATTATCAAATAACGTAATTTTTTAATTTATCAAAATGCACTATGTGATCTCACTAGAAAATTTTTGATAAAAAATTATGATAAAAACTTATGATAAAAAATTTCCGGAAATGTGTACTTTTGAACTGGAACCATGATATTTGACGATAATGAATATGGTGTTGAACCTCCCTTTGCTTTTATTACGGGCTCTACTCTCCACCAGATTTACTCTAATGGCACATTGCGAAATGATTCTAACTGCGTGCACAAGCTGGCGTATGTGTACTATCAGTCCTCCTGCTCTGACCCAAGCACTCAAGGCAGCACGCTCACTGCTCTCTGTTGCAGTAAGGTTTATAAATTTTATACACTTTATTACAATGATGACAAACTTTATAATTTTTCTTAATAATTTATTTATGTGCAAAAGGTTTACTTGAGTGCAATCAGAATAACATCATGATATTTAATAAAAAGTGAATCATTAGTTGGATGATCATAGTAGTCAGTTTCTTCAAGCGTCTTACTCAATAATGAACGTAATACATTATAGGAGAAAGTAATATTCTAAAACGGACAGACGTTCCTTCAAGTTTTCCGTTTATGGAACCCTATCACGAAGAGGAAAATTCTCGAAGTGTTCGTTTTTTATGGAAAAACGGGAAGAAATGAAGCTTCGAGAGCAACAGGATCAATTTAAATGTGCAGTAATAGATGCAAAAGAAAACGAAGCAATATATGAAACACAAGGCTTCAATAGCCTAGGCATTGCTCCGAAATCAACAAGTGCACCACAATAGTGAAGATGATGTCAGTAATACAGATGTTACCATTCAGTGCCATATCCTTAAAACAAATGCTGAGCCAATAAAAATTTTAAGTTGTAAACAACCTTCAAAATGTAATTTCAAATAAGTCAAGGCATGAGGAGAGGCATGGGTTAGACAGTGAAACAAATACCATAAATTGAAGTAGATAAAATACACGCACAATAGTGTCGTGACGTTTTGTAGAACAGGTTCGAGAAGCCGAACCTAGCTCTCCACAGCCCTGCTAACAAAGTATTTACCTTTAAATCAAGCCATTTCCCCCTGATTACTGGTTTAATGAGCTCTTCTATTAACTATAAAACTGTCCATGACCGATAGTTTGACATTGTTTCTGATTTCTGGAACAATACTGGCATGGACCACACCAACAGCACATCATTCCACGAGTTATACGCTTTCTCCCCCGTATTCAGAATGAGCGCTCATGCTCTTGCTCTTACTCAAGACGATTGCTGAATACAAATTTCATATTATTGAATTCGTACTCAACAATGCTTTGAGTAAGAGCAAGAGCGCTCATTCTGAATACGGGGGTCTATCTCATCATTAAGGAAAGAACTGGCTTATTGTTGGATTTCACATTATTTTAAATTAATTGTGCTTATTTCGATATAAAACATATTTACTCTCATTTTTGTTTAAAAATAACGAAATTTGGGCAAATTATTTTACTTTAATTTTTTATTCTGCTGGAGTGTCTCCAGGGCTGCAGGATACGTTATATCTATAATGCTTTAAATGAGAACTCGTAGAACACTAGCGCCACGGACAAAATGGATACTGTACGATGTGCCCTCTTCAACTCACAGGTGTTCAATGGGCAATATACTGATAGTATTGATTGACCTTTCTTCTTTATATATACAAATTATTTTTAAAAACTTAAAAAAATACGGCAGACTTTTGACCCTATATACTTATGCTGATCAAGTTTTGTAATTAGACTAGCCTAATTCCTTTTTTTTTAATAAGTACACGCTTGAATGATATGATCTCAAACTATTTTGCATAGTTAACCTTGCTTTATGCAAGACTTCTAAGTTATTCTTCACAGTCTCTATTTAAGATACCTTTTATCGTTTGGTTCATGTTTTATTCATATTTCGGTAAGATCAAAAATCTGAAATAAAAATTTTAAATTCCATTTTTCTTTATTTGTTCGTTTTATAATATTCCTGTTTTTCCAAGAGTCTTGTAAGTCCGGAAAGTCTTTCGAAATTGTTATTTTTCATAGTTTATGACAAAATGAAAAATATTTTTCGATATTTGTTTACCGATTTCCCCTTATCGATCGACAGTTCTGCCGTCGATCGCAGTTTCATCGTTGGATTCCTCCAGCGATTCATTTACTGGGAAATAGAGAGCCCCAGTTTTCTTTCAATTTTTATTTTATTATTATTATTTTTTTATTTTTACTAAAATTCGTTTTTCATAACTTCATTACCGCTCATGTATGCTATCTCCTAGTGGGATTAATTGAAGTGGATTTAATTGAATTTCTTCTTATTCTATTACATATCACTTGCCACATCAACTCAAAACTGCGTCATTAGAAGCTGTAATATGTTATGTCGGATAATTTATTTTTTGCAATGCTCATGATTTTTAATTTTATTATGGGCACGCTTGAATGAATAGACTTATTATTAGAGTGGTAAACAAATCAATATTTCTTCTTGAATTTATTCTGTATTGATATCCTCGAAAGCTGGAGAGAAAATGCAAAACTATACAAAAAATACTTTAACAGAGAATTATGTTCTCAGAAAATGATTTAATTTCAAACAGTTATACAGGCAATTTGAAAAATATTTAAATCTGCTTTCAATCATTTGAAACAACCTGAAAAAATATTGAAAAAATATTGAATAATTATTATAATCAAACCTTCTTTGACAATGACCTAATTTTAAATATTATAAATAATTTTCCCAATAGTAATAAGATGTATTTACGTCTCAATAACCCTCTATTAAGTCCGTATTGTTAATCCACCAATCTGGTGCACTATATACTCTGTAGTCACTTGTCATTATTAGCTTGTAGCTCTAATCCCGTGAAGATGGTGTTAACCGAAAGGCGTTGGCGTAATTATTGCACAATCAAGAAACAGTTTATTTTTTATTACTGACCTTATCAGCAGTATTGAACAGCATGGATATCATGAAATTATATAGGACACGCTATGCAAACAGTCTATAAATCTTAAACCTACCATATTGGGAGATACATAGCATTGAAGCAACGAGTACTGCTATACTGCTCCGGAGTATTGTGGCAGTATTGGCATGGTATTCACCAAAGTCCAGAATTCATGTTAAAATGAAGAATAAAGGAAAATTTTTGCGCCCTGGATTCGAACTAATTTTTTGGTAATTTTTTTTTTTATTTTTTTATTTTCTTTATTCATGTTAACATGTTTAACATCGTATGTTGGAGAGCATGCATTAGAGGCCCAATCATGTTCCGGGGATTCTCATATGGAGAAATAATACATATATTGGCCAAGAAATATATTACGGGAACATTTTACCAAGCATGCCTGCTTAAGATGTTGTTTGTGTGGCCGCGCGTTGTCTTGCTGAAAAGTGGCATTGTCTGTTTTCCGAAAGTAGGCTAATCCAACAGCCTTTTAACACCTTAAAAACATTTCGACGTGCTGCTAAAGTCCCCGTTATGAGCACTAGAGCTCGGTGGGCATCAGCATTACCAGAGTCAGTGAAAGGAAATGGTCTTGCGCTACTTTGTGCTCCGCCAAAAGTTTGAGTTAATGACTAGAGCTGCCACCAGATGGCGGGGCGCAAAGGGTCCGTTTAGAGAGCCTTTATAATCAGAGAGTGGCCATGAGTGAAAAGGTAGCCATGTTTTGGCAAACCTCTGTTTTGAAAGTACTACGGCAGTACTATATATATTTATTTTTAGATGAAACAATCGTTCTAAAAATGTTGTAAACTGTTGTACAAGAACCTAAATATAATATCAGACTTTCGAGAAGTAAATAAAATTTAATATTTTGTTTAAACTATTCTCTACATAGAAAATTTTAAAACATTCGTTTATGATATACAGTAGCTGTTAATTTTTTAGTGGATTTGTTTAATGTAAATACATGTATATCAAAACTAATTATACATTACTGGATTCAGCAATAACATTTTATTTCAGTAAACATATTACTTTCATTTTATCTTTAAAACAATTTTTTATTAACAAAAGAAAATTTTACTTAACATATGAGGTATAATAATGTAATAATAAATTTAAAACAAACATTTGCTTCTAAATTTTAGAATAAACATATGTAAAAGAAAAGAAAATAATTTATAATGAAAGTGCATGTTTGAATTTTAAAAAATAATTATATTTTAGCTTTTGGAAAGTTGTTTTAATTTTAATCGGTGATTAAATATAATTTTGGTTTGCTAATTTTGAAAATGAATTCAGTTTTCATCCATCACGCCAGGATTTTTCAAAAAATGCAAGTAATGCAAATTCTACATGCACTCCTATTTCATAATCGTAGTTTAAGCCAGAGTCAAACTTTAAATTAGATTTTTAATAATTTAATAATAATAAATAAATTGTAAAACTATTTTTATTGACTGCCCTAGCGCAGAATAGAGTAATTGGACTCTAAAGAATTTTAAACTTTAATACTGTCTTGATTATAAAGGCTCTCTAGGTCCGTTTAAAGCTCTAGATTAGTAGCTAATCTAGAGCTTTAGGTCCGTTGTTTTTTTTCATTTTGCACGCGGTAAGCGTGTTCGGTTTATTCTAAAATTTTTAATTTTTTATTCTATTTATGCTAGTAAAATATAAATAAGTAAATGTAAAAAACAAAAATATTTTCTTAAATGTAAAAAATAAAAATATATTAAATTATAAAAAATATTAAAAATTAATTATAAAAAGGTAAATATTTTACCCATTATGCTAGTAAAATATTGGTAAACAACATCTTAAAATTTTCAATATTAATTATTTACTATGGAATTTTAATTATTCAACTTGTAAAACATCGATAGGCACCACTATTCTTGACCCTGAGATAAATAAAAAAAAAAGATTTATTTTATTATAAACTAAATTAATAAAAAATTCTTTTTTTAAAAAAATTTTGTTAAGTCTCAATTAAAAGAGACTTAAATGACTGGTTTCTAATTTTCTCCGGTTACCGACCGTAGCGGCGTCTGTGGATGAAATTTTCATTAACCATGTTGAATGTGTTATCAGTGTTACGAGCCCAATGATCATTTCCTTTCATTGACTATGTCATTAATGAGACCAAAATCTCTTCTATTACAAGTCTGGCAAAATGGCGTGGAGTTGGGGGGGGGGGGGTATAGGAAAGTTTGGCACCATTAAAATTTTGACCACCAGGGCGGAGCTGAAAACAGTAACTGAGAGAGCACGTGCTTTTCTATGGTGTCTGAGAGAACGTAATTTGAAAAATTGCTTATTTATTCAGTTCTGGTCATCTAGGCTTGACACGATGGGAAGGTATTGCAACGTCCCAGAGTGTAAGTCTGGATACAAAAGATCAGATGATAAGCGTTAAATATAATAATATAAATGTAAATGTAAGATATTGTAAATGCCTGTGTTAATTTTGTAATAAATGTTTAAGAATTTTCAAGAGGTCATTAATGGTTTATAAGCAAGAGTTTATCAAACTGCCGTTTAAGCTATATTTAAAATTACAACTTATTTCTTAGAATTGAAGATATGCCACTATAATGGAATAAATTAAATAGCTAAACGGTAAACATTAATTGGTTCAAAACTAAATTTTAAAACCTAATTTTGTAACTTGAAGCACAGATGGGAGTACTTCAAATGTCCAAATAAAAAAAAAAAAAAACAAAAAAAAAAAAAAAACAAAAAAACAATAACTGATGAGGCTTAATAGGAATAAACTATTTAAAATTCAAGCGAAATCAAGCATATTCTATTTTTCATTGCTTTAAATATAAATTTTTCGCGAGATCATCTGTGCATAGCGCCATCTATTTGCCAAAACTTTAAAGGCACCAAATTTTAAGCTTTGATTTGCTGGACTTGTAGTAGAAGAGATTTTCCTGAGCTAGAAGCGAGATTCGTCTTGTTTATGCCAGTTATGCCACTCGTCTTGGTAGGTAACTCTTGTACGACACAATGGCACGACTATGGTTCTGTGTTGGGGTAGTGTAGCACAGATTTTTTTGGTCTTGAGTAATTCTCAAAAGTTAGCTTAACAGATTACCTATCCTTCCCTATTTATCGCACTTTCTAATGACGTCGTTTATTTGACGTCACTTAAAAGTCAGAAACCTCAAAAATTTCCATAATTTGTTTCTTTACACATATCCTGAGATTTCCATGACACTGCAAGAAAATTTTCATGTTTGTTGCATCTTCTCCGTAGAGTCGTACTTATTAAGCATAATATCATGCTACTATGTTTATAAATTATTAAATGTTTTCTAAAATTATTTTCTTTTATTTTTCTTTTTCTTTGTAGGTAAGTACCATTCCATGAAATCATCTTTTTTATTAAGTCTCTTCAAACGGTAAAGTTTTCTTGTTTTCATTTTTAAATTATTTTTACAAGACCTAACCTTATATAAATAGTTAGTGACTGATAAAATTTTTGAAGCCCTCTGTTTCTAATTTTTTTTATAACTATTATATAAATTGAAATCGACAGAAGCCTTGGAGCAATTTGAATTTGTGCACAGATGTTATTGAAAGGGAAATGTAATGATATTCTTTCGAAAAAAAGTCTTCCTCGAGATTATGTGCGGAAAAAAAATTAAATATAATATTTATTAATTTATTATTATGATGATGATAATGCTTTATGGAATGATTATAATGACTTTTAGGTTCTATGTCCTTGTTTTGATGAATAGAATCTGCTAGAAGCACACACGTAAGTCGCATCGGTATCGGATGTCATATATAGATTATCAGTAGTTATGATTTTCGATAGTATTCGTTGGAATATTGACCACTGGTCAATACAAAAATTTATTGATTATACAGGGTGAATACAAAAGTCTGAACCTTCCCTTTTATTTTTTGAACCGAAGCAGATATGTCAATTTTGATGAATCCAATGAATAGGAAGTTGTGGGTGGCCTATCCCATGGTGCACTTTTCCTCATCCCAAATATGCAAATTAGGACACATTTAAAATTTATCTCAAAAACTGTAAGGGATAGAGGAAAAAACCCAATTGCAAACTTGTTCAGCATAAAAAAACAAACAAAACAAAAAAAATCATCCTAATCGGACCAACCAATCACCCACAATCACGTGATGAACTGCTTGTAGCTTACAAACAGGCACACTGCACAAGGAAAACTGAATGTTGATATTTCCACCATGTAAAGCATGCAAATCAAAAAATTAACATAAATTACCATAATCACATTCACTTTCATGCGGAAAAGCAAATAAAAGGCATGTTTCAGCACACAGAAGACAGAACAATTCCAGGATGGCAAGCTACACTGTTCCGGAAATGGTCAACATGATCTTCTGCTTCGGAACTGTAAATTATAAAATATAATTAAAAAATTATAAAACTGTTTGTTTTGAACTGTAAATTATAAAATATTTCATTTTTGTGAAGCGCATCTTGTTACTAAGTTGACAGATAATATATAAGGTTTGCCCAAATGAAAAGGAGACTTTTACTGTAGCGCCGTTGTATCTAACGAAGTGATCATATACTTGTATAATTTGGAGTGACGCCATCCCAGTTCCCCACGTCCAAAAACTGCCCACTCTGCCATGAAGGCCGTAAAAGTGATGATCAGTTACTTTTTCGACGAAGAAGAACCTATACGCATCGACTAGCTGGAACATGGGGAAACAGTTAACGCTGAACGCTACTGCAATACGTTGCTGAAGCTGAAACAGGCTATCAAAAACAATCGAGAGGGAAGGTCTCGAAAAGGATAACGCTCCAGAATAATGCTAAGCCACATGTGGCCAAGAAGACCCTCCGCCTGCTGGAAACATTTCGATGGGAAGTCCTCAAACATCCTCTGTACAGCCCCGACATTTCCCCATGTGACTCCCATATCTTTGGCCCTTTAAGATAGGTCATCGGTTCACCTGCGACAAAAAAGTGCAGAACACCGTGGAAAAATGGGTCCGTACGCAACCCAGAAGTTTTTATACTGAAGCCGTCCATTCGCTTCTTACGCGCTGGGATCAGTGCATCAATATCGATAGCAATTACGTGTAGGCGTCATATTACACATTACCTGTACGTCAAATATTCTGTAGCTACTTATAAGAAAATTTCCTTAGATATAACCGTAGGCTCCTTTTCATTTGGGCACACCTTAATAATATTATGTTCTAAACAGAATTCAGAAAATTTGTTTTATTAAACAGATTTCAGTAAAATTGTTAGAGGTGCTAATTTTTGTCACTGACTGTAATTGGAGGTCTGTGCGAATGGCCATTTTTCCATTTCAATTCATTTTTTTATTAATAAGAGGATACATTCAACGTATCCTATGTCGATTTACTACAACGTATCCTAAGTCACATTTTTTTTTTTTTTTTTTTTTTTTTTTTTTTAAAAAAAGGGGAAAAAAAAAAATTTGGGGGTTAATTTTGAGGTGAATGTTATTATAGTCTGTCATTTTACCCAGAAGAAGGTGGTAAAATAGAGTGCAATTTTTTTTGTCTTGTTCATTATAATTTATTAACTTATCCATGTTAAAAACTTAAGCCTTAGAAACTTTCCACCTGCTCACTTTTCTTCTTTTCCTTTTCAACTCCAACCCGCCGAGGCAGCTTTTGGCAGGTGAGAACGGAGTTCGACGGGGAAGTCGGAGCAATAGAAAGGAAGAGTGAGGTGGTGGTAGGAGACAGGTAGACAGAGAAGGGCGTTTGTCACGTGACTGTCGGTGTCGTCACTCTTGTCGCCGTGAAATATTTTCGCTCCGAGACCGATGATCGACCAATTTGGCGCAGCGATCGCGCATGAAGAAGAGGTCCACTCCGCCGCCTCTATGGGGAGGAGGAGGAGGACCAATCGTCGTCGAGACTGATTTATTTATGGTCGGAGGGTGGAGGAGAGGATATAAATGGTCGCTACGGGCCCACAAAACGCATTTTTCTGCCCCATCCCCTGTCTCATCGCCACTTGCAAATCGGAAAATGCTGAATATGTTTCGCCGCCCAAGAATTCTGGATTTATGAAAAAATAAAACTCTATGACGAAGGGGGTTCATGGAGAAAGAGAGAGAGAGGCAGACACACACAGAGAGGGTGCCTATGAAATTTGAGTTTTATGAAAGATAAAAGTGAAATCATCTCTTGGCACAATAGGCCAAGCTTAATCTCCATCACTGGAGTTGCCCTTAAAGGAGATGGAGGCGTTTGCTTTCCTTATAGAGGGTGTTGACGTAATTGATTATGAAGGAGCTGAAGTATGGAGCTGCTTACTGCTTTTACTAAGTCCGTCTATCTGGCTATATTTTCGAATCTTTCTGACGCAGAAGGCTAGAATTTTGTATGGAGATTCCTTATAGTCAAAGCCTACATTAATAACAAATTTGGGTATATAGGATTTTAATGAGCAAAATATTTTGTTTCTTTTCCTCAATTAAGTCGCAATTATTGCGGGGTATAAAGTACAAACACCGATAGAAGTTTCTGTAAGCTTCTGCTCTACGCTCTATTCTTACTTCTGGCATTTTAAATGGACAAACCGATATCTTCAATACATTGATACAAATAATTTGTAACAAAAACATTTCACTTCAGAGGTTCATCCTAAATGTATAAAGATTGTGGTATCTGTAGTTATCCGCTTGATACCTGATACGGCTTCTTTTGGGGGCTGCGAATGTTAAACAGATATTTTTGAACTTGGGGCCACCTCGGAATTGCAATAATGAGCAAGGGAGTGGAACGGGGCCACATCCCCTATCCGTGCAGTACGTATATGTTGCTGTCATTCGTTAGAGTACTCGTATAGAAGTCTTTTATAGTCGTTTCCCCGTGTTATCGAACGGGGCCGTTTGAGAGAGGTGTTCTCAAATTTCTGAACACACTCATCGAAACAACAATTAGTTAAATTATACATGACAAAAAAGAACATTTTCATTACTTTTAATGAAAAAGGTCATTTTGGAATACAAAGGGTGTAAAATTCTTGCCCTATAACTATCAAAAAAGTAGCAGTTTGAAATACGTGCCCCCATGTGCGCTGGATGGTACACTATAGTGCCGCGTTTTGCACCAGATGATGTTACTGCATTACTCAGTCTAGAGCTTCTCAATATAAGAACACTTAATTATGGAAAACGGCGGACGGTGTGGTTTCCTTGTAGGGAAGGACTAGCTGCTTCGGATATCCATGTTGGAACGCCGCCACAGGAAATAGAGTTAAGCGGGATTCTCCAACATGGTATATGCGGCCACTTGTTATCGCCACACACAGATGCCCTCTAGGTCAGCGGTCGCCAACCGTTGGCCCGTGAGAAAATTTTGATGGTACATTGTTTTACAATTTTCATGTTTATTCTAATCTTTCAATATATTCTTATTCTTATGCGGCGGTCCACAGAATTCAAAATCGCAGGTTTAATGGTCCATGTGGTTCGAGTGGTTGTTGACTGATGCTATTGACTGATAGCTACTACGCTCTGTTGGACGCATTCAAAGAGGGGTAGACGGCGAGTTCTTTTTCAACGATCTTGGAAATGCTAGTAAAGTATTTGGTGGACGCCATTTTAAGAAAGGCTTAAACATTAGCTGACACAGTCTCCTCCATGAAGATGGGATGATTTCCAACGGGGTTACCAGAATCTGGACATACTCAGTCCAAGATATTCTAGACATTAGCGGGGAATGCCTCTAATATAACTTGTATTACTTCGTCTTAGATTTAGGTTAGAGTCTTTTTTTATACTTGTGTTTTCTTTAGAATTATCGAAACTGTGTGCGCAAGCTCATAAACTCGAGCCAATGATTAGCGCTACTTATTCACATCTGGTGTCATGTATTTAAGGTAGAAAACGACGGCAGAGGACTCTAGCGGTCAACTGATTAACTTATTTGACGTAAAATGTAATTGTCATTATTTCTTTCATTGGAGGTACCCAGTTTTCATCAAAATTGGTGACAAATTTTTTTATTTTAAGTTGATCTTTGTCCACCGCATATTAAGCGGGAGTAGGAGTAGAAAGAGGGGTAAAAATTGCAGTATCATGTCGCCTTTATGGGATAATTTATATCGAACACGTCTATCATTTCTTTTTTAAGCATGTATGGGAGGACTCAAGCGTAATGGGTGGGGAAGACAAGAAGGAGGAAAGAAAGAGAGAAAGGGTTAAGGTTGTAGGAGCAGCTTGAATAGTCACTTACAGCTATCGATCGAGGTGACGATTCATACTCACAAAGAGAGTCTGTGTTGTTGTGTGCTCTGCTTTTTACGCAGTTTTGTTGAGTTTCCCTTATCCACTTTCGTATAGGTGCGAAAACAAATGGTGAGCGCGCGTGTGTGTTGTGCACGGCTCTTTCTCTCTCAATCTGCCATTCTTTTGCTTTTTCTTTTGCATTCATTATTAACGGGGCAGCTGGGGTTCGTTGCGGTCAATGGATTTACATTGAAAGGCTGGAGGAAGCGGAACGAGGTGGGGGTAGTAGTGCATTAGCCCGCGTGGCGCATTTTCAATGACGACGGCGACGTTGATGGTGATGATAATGAGGAGGCGCGAAGAATAGAATTTTTGTTTTCGTGAGAGAAAAGGGGATCCATTCCGGGGCTTTGCTTTTTCTTTCGGTGCCACTTTTTTCTTTCTTAATTAATATTTTAACAACGTGAATGTTTAAAAAGAGTAGGGGGTAGGGAAATTAGCTAATTTTTTGGCACGGAATTTTCTTATTTACACTTTTGTGCCATGCATTCCGAATTAACTTTAGGGGAAAAAGTTGAACTTTTATTTATTTATTTATTTATTTATTTATTTATTTATTTATTTATTTTTTGATTTACGAATCATTTAAAATTGATTGCATTGTCGAAATAGGCCTATTCGATATTACCGCAATTTGGTTTCGATATCATAATCGGTGATCGAAGTCGTCTATAGAGATAACATATAAGGTGATTGAGAACTTATATATTACAGAAGAATATGGTAGCTAGAGGGTACTAAAACAAACATTTTTTATTCAGCAATGTGTGTTGATCTCGCACCAGTAGGGCGCTACACTTGTTTCAGTTTTGTTTTTAGCTTCATTGAAAGCTGTCATCAGGGAGTTAACATTGAAAAAGGACTCTTTCACGGATTGTTGACGTCTGTAACACCCTATGTGCTACACCTTGTGTATTTGAACGAGTGGTGAAGTCAATGCTTCGTCGAAATGCCAGTGATGTGTACAAGAAAGAGGGCGTCAGTTCGAAGTATTTCTGTAATGCACACGTTAAAAGTCATGAGAGAGTTAAGCCACTGGCCCTTGCATGAACGGTTGCTGCAACTGAAGCAACTGCAGCGCTATACCGGTGCGACGTAGGAGACACATTACTCAATAAAAAATGTTTGTTTTAGTACCCTCTATCTACTATATTCCTCTGTAACATAAGTTCTGAATCACCCTGTATAAGTAAATAAGTCGTTGTTGTACGAGACAAGTTTTCCGGCTTGTTTGTTTCCATTTTCTGCCGCAGGATAACAGCCTTCTTACCGTTTTAGTACATGTAGTTAGACAACCTTTAGAGATAACATTGGAACTATATTTTCATAAAAACAGCCAAGGAACTAAAAGACACTGGTCAATGAATTAGAAAAATTTGCATAAAATTTTATTGATCCCGTTTAGCCCGTTTGACATTGACATAGAATTTATAAGGTGTTGAAGCAATAGAAGACTAGGATTTTGTTGGTAGAAGACCTTGCTGTTGGATAAGCCTTTCAGCATTTCCCAAACTCTTCTCTATGGGGTTCAATAAAATTTCCGTGGTGTCTGCGATAGCCCAATTGGTAGAGGCGTCGGCCATGAGGTTCCTGGTTCGAATCCGGATCGCAGAATTTTTCCGTCCATTTTTCAATTGAAAAATCATTACCTATGCTTGGAGACGCTTCTCCAGCTTATATTTAATTATTTAATTATTAAACATCATACATTGTTACATCATCAAACGGCCAAATTAGGGCTTATTATTGGTAGTGATAAAATTAACAATAGCGCTTTATTGTGATGTAACAGTGTATGATGTTTCTGTGCGCAGGCTTTCTCTCTCGGTGGTTAAGGCAGTGGTCGCTTATGCTGTCAAATTATGGAAAATATTAAAACTGAATAATGACTACTCAAGTTTTCATATAGAAAACATCAGTTCCTTGTTATTTTTTGCCGATGTGTATATGGGCAGGCTTTTCCTATCATTTTAGGATATGAATCGACTGAAACCATGTTAAATTTTGTTCCTAGGTGGTGCTAAAATCCTGCCATTTGGGCTAGGTTTTTGAGAGACAGAGGAAGGCCGATGGGCAGGCTATTCTCTTTATCATTGTAGGCTATGGCAGAACTAACAGCAGCATTGTAGTTCATGAAGAAGCCATCACATGCATGATAAAAAAGATAGATTTGGTTAAAATAATGTTCAGATAATGTTCAAATAACGTTCCGTGAACGCATCCGACTTCCATGAATATCAGGGGGGGTGACTTCCAGCAGAAGAGTTATGTTGATAAGGCATGCTGCAGCCATTGCTTCCTGGGGCTCCGCCAAGACAACTTCTATCGTGATTCGTCAGTCCACAGCATCCTTCTAATCAGGACGTTCCAGACATTGTACACGAACTTTCTGCTCTTTGCAGAAAACAGGAATTTTCGTAGAGACTGTCGATTTGGATAACCTAAAATCTCCGTTGCATAGTTCTCCATGATTTGGATCGGGAACAGCCTTGATTAAAAATCATTTGTCAATTGCTGCATAGTGGATATACTGTTTCTCCGTACAATAATTGATTGTCTTTGGGTTACCATAGTTACCTTTTAGACAAAGATGGTGAATCATTCGTTCCAATAGTTGAGTACTCTGGATATTCGAAAAACCATCGAGCTGATCCAGCTTGACGATGACCAACAATGAGTAGTCCTTTTTCGAAGTCAGCTGGGTCCTTCTTTTTTCCTCATGCTGATCAGGTTCTGTGATTAGACTCACCCAACTTCTCCTTAAATAAATAGAAGCTTGAATCAGATGACTTCAAACTATATTGTATAAAAACGGATTAAAACAAATTTACATAGGTTTCGCGCATGCTTCTCATTCATTGGCTTATGTTTGTAGATCCTCGATGTAAACACCTTGTGGAATACACTCACTCACCAACACTCATGGCACACCCCTGCAATCAGGTTCCCTGTCCGTAATGAGACAGATCCCGCTGCTTCCATTCTCGGAATGCTGGTGCACAGGACTCCCTGATATCACGCAATCATTGTAAGCAAAACTAGCTGCAGAAATGGCAGCTATCCGCATTTGAACGGGGGATGATTATTGGTGCCAGACGGATGGGTGCCTCAATATCAGATGTAGCCAACACCCTGCAATTTTCCCGCACAACCGTTGCAAGGGTCTATCGAGAGTACACCCAACGAGGGGTTACAACCCATGTCGGACAGCGGACGGGCCGCCCACACCTCAATGATACCAGAGGTGTTTGCCGGGTCACCCGCTTGCAACTGCTGACCGAAGGGCGACAGCGGCCCAAATCACCATGCGGTAGAACCAGGGACATCCCGCAACTGTGGTCGTGACTTTGGCAGCTGCAAGCTTTGGGAGCAGGAAGCCACGATGGGAGCACTCTTCACAGCTACACATCGTCAGCAACGCCTAGCCTGGGCCAACCAACATCGACATTGGACGCTGAGGACTGGTGAAGGGTAGCCTGGTCAGACGAGTCACGGTTTCAGCTGTATCGGGCCGATGGTCGTGTCCGTGTTTGGCGCAGGCCACACGAAGTCATGAACCCCGCTTATTAGGTGGGGACCACTCAGGCAGGTGGAGGCTCCACACAGGTCTGGGGTGTTTTCTCTTGGCATGCAATGGCTCCCTTGGTGCATCTGACATCCACTCCGCGTGCTACTTCCTACGTCGATCTGGTTGGGGACCACCTGCACCTCTTCATGAACTGTTTTTCTCCGTGGGTGACGGCATCTTCCAGCAAGATAATGCGCCTCCACACGCGGCCCTTGTGACACGGCAGTGGCTGGACGAACATGCTACCGACTTCACAACAATGATTTGGTCTCCACTTTCCCCAGATTGCAATCCCATTGAACATTTGTGGGACGCCATCGAACGATCTGTCAGGTCGTCATCAACACAACTGGTAAATGCAGCATCGTTATGGAGTGTAGTGGAGGCGGCATGGCTTGCAGTGCCTGTGGGTGTGTTCTGGGGGCTGGTAGACTCTCTTCCATGGCGGGTCGCCGCCATTATCCGGGCCGGAGGGGATCGAAAACGTTATTAGGCAAGTGTGCCATGACTTTTGGTGAGTGAGTGTACTTGCTCAATAGCCTGCACGAAAACGATTTCATCATTTAGCTTGAGACATGTTGGAACTAGCTATCCGAAAAATCTGCTAAGAGAACTATGTGGATGTCTGACAAACTCCTGGTTTTTCATTGACTTACAAGTTCTTAAACACATTACTGACTCTATACCAAAGCGCATACATGTGCTGTACTTCGGGCCAAAGGGAGTCCAATGAATTATTAAACACATGTTTCTAATTTATTTTCCAGTGTTTGTATAATTAATTGAGATATTTCTAATTTAGGTAGCTTGGTAGAATTCGGTTGTCAGGGGCTGAACTGAGAAGGAAGGTCCGTTGGCATCGCCCAATCTTTGTTCTCGAGTTTCCTGAAAGGAACGTTTATCGATGGCGGTTTAGCAACTGCGGCGATGAGACCCTCTTCAGTCTGTTCACAAGTGGCTCTTGTGGTTTTAAGAAAAAGATTGTTTAAATGGGAACAGGATCGGCTGGCGATTCAGTTTCGGTCATGGCAAGAGAGAGGGGGTCCAGAAGGCCTTTGAATTCTCGTTTCCCATTGTGAACGCTCCATTCCACTCCATAAATTGGTTTCATCTCGCCCAGCCTCTTGAAAGGATTTCTCCAGGAGAGGCTTTAGGACGAAGGGGTTTTGGTTTTAAAAGATCTATTAATATATGCTGCATTGCCCCCCCCCCGTATCGATTAAATGATTTAAAACTGCGCTGATCAATATGTTGGTGTTTCGAGGCCCCCGATTTTTCAAACGTCATTAATCACACGAAACCTTTGAGTGAAACTCATTTGGAAAGGGGGTCGCCACGTATCGATTATTACTTGATAATTATAACGGGGTTTGTTTCTCCAGAGAATTACAGGTGATTTCCAGCATTCATCAGAGCGTTAAGAGGGTCCTTTTGCAATTAATGATAACAGTTTTGTTTGGTTCCTATTTATTAATCTGAGTTGGAGGTTACGTTTTTCTTTTTTGTGTTTGTTGGGTTTAGAATTCTACCTAAATTACGAGTAAATATTTTTAATGGAGCGTCGTTGTTATAGTAACGGCTAATTTACTAATTGGATTGACCTTTTGGTCCGTGTAAATATCAAAGTTGAGATAGGACGTAGGGTCCTTCAAATATGATCAACTTCCAATCGAAACTGATGGCTGTCGTGATTGAATTGGTGATTGTCCGGAAGACAAGACCGTGCAATATTTGTCAAGTCTACCAGGAAGACTTTCCATAGGTTTTTGGAAGGTCACAGCTGCAGTTTAGAGTAGCAGCTGCCAACTCTGACATTCATGTTGGACCAGGTTGACAGATGTTCTTGTATCTTGTGCCTAAATGACTCTTCCAAAGGGTTATGAAACCTAATACCAGCATTGGTTTAGACTGTCCAGTAATGCTGAAGATCGTAAAATGTGCCTGGAAGTCGTGTTCACTGCCCACCTAACGGACTTAGCCATGCATTTCTCCGGAAGACCTACTAAGTGTCTGTAGTACACGGCTTTGAAGACGGTGGTTCAGTACAGCGCAGACTTTCAAATAAGAGCCACAGTCAAACCTCATCTGTCAGCACGGATCATCCCCAATCGTCTCCTGAAAGCAGGACTGCTGTTGTGGGTTCCTTTGGCGAGACTGCCACTTACACCACAACAGAGTCCGATGCGCCTCCATTGGTGCCAAGAACGGGCTACTTAGAGGAATGCGTGAAGATCGTTGGTATTCAGTGGTTACTATCTGGGCAAGAGTGACAGTCGTATACCTTCTCCAAGTAATTTAGCCACGCATGTTCTAGGTAGTCCCCTTGGTCTCTTACCCACCTGTTTGAAAAATAGAAATTGCTCAGGAAGACCAGGCATCCGTATCATGTGGCCATGCCAACGCAACTGAGATCTCTCGCTGCGGAGAAATAGCGGCTCAATAACTAAGAACTCCCTTATGATGCTGCTGCGCACTCTATCTAGTAGGGTAACGCTTGTCATACCTCTCAAGAATCTCATTTCAGCCACTTGCACTCGCGACCGCACTCTTTTGGTCATTAACCAAGACTTATGACCCTAGGTGAGAATGGAGACAAAAATATAGATTTGAAAGCAGAGAGCTTGGCTTTGTTTCTTAGCTCATGTTTCATAATCACGGAACGCCACAGTTCGCGTATGACAAAGCATGCTGCACGGATTCGAATTCTCTGTCCTGCCGCCCATCACTCGTAAATGCAGTCCCGAGGTACTTGAAAGACCAGAACTTCAATGGGGCTTCCCTAACATGGAAAGCTAACTGAGCAGGCTGTCTTGAAAGACCAGAACCTCTTAGCCATCTCAGCCTCTTCACACTTGACTGCAAAACGATCTAGTGCATGTTGAAAGAAGAACAAAGAGCAACTTCTCCACCAAACAGTCACCAACAGCAATGCGCTCATCGTCTCGGTTGCCCCTGTCTGTCCAGTCTATAAAGATAATCAACAAGAGGGATGTAAGTACCCAACGATCTTGACTTGAGCAACTTCTGAGATCTGCAAAAAGAGGATGACCATTGGCTTACAGGCCAAAAATGGTAGTATTTCCAAAACTGTGGTATCTACTCTACTTCCGTGATTGGACAAACGACATTACTGCGAATAAACGGCGTGGAAACTGAGGCGAAGTACCACTCACCATTGATTTGAAAAGTGGAAATTGACTATGAGGATGTCTGCCCGCTCGCCGACTGACGCGCAACAGTTGACCAACTGGCCGTCCAAATCAGCCTGTACAGCGAACAGATAGTCAATACACCTGTGCTGATAAAGATGCATGGACCAAAACATCTAAGTTTGCATTGCTGTGCAGAAACGTCATTGGATTCACGGTTTGTGTTCCATCGAGTAGACAGATTTTGTTGTAATTGGCGGGAAATCCCGAAAAATATCCCTGAACCATTGTCGGAAGAACAGAAGCTGGTGATCGCATGTGTTATAGTCTGGGGTATGTTTTCTTGAATTGTCTGGATGCAAAGATACCTCTAAAAGGTACTCAAACCGTTTTGTTATTTATCCATCGTTGCGGACTGGCTATACCAATACATGCTGATTGTCTTACCTGGAGCGGATAGCATATTCCAGCAGGACAATGCGACATGTCGTATGGCCAGAATTGTTCGGGAATGGTTCGAGAAGCCGGCTAAGACTTGCAAGTGCTTCCATGAGATATAGCACCCTAATGGCTGTATGCTGCCAGCCTACAACCAATTCTGGAATTTAGGCCAGAGCGGGAGGCGATCCAATAAAATGCTAAACAGATGTTTCTAATTAACTGGCCAGTGTGTGTACAATATAAGCTATTTTTAAGCCTAATTAGAGCTGTCAGCCGTTAATTGATGTTTGGGCGGATTGCAGTATCTGATGAGTCCAATCGCATGAGTTGGCGTGTTATCTACTGTTCACCATAGTCGATCGATTGGACTCGGCTTTTGAACTTGAGGAAACCCTGGAGCGCATTTTCGTTTGGGTCCTTTTTTATTTGTATTATTTGGGTCGGTGATGAACGGTCGTTTCGTGCGTCTCTGTCTCACGTAAGAGGCCCCGATTCCTCAAGTGCTTCTTTCAGCGTAAATTATTATCTTTATCGCAAACCGAGTAGTAATAAGTCGTTTTCGCGTTTTTCCTTATTTCGCCGTCTATTAACTGTCGCGCGCCGTAGATCTTCAAAGAGGGGGTTACGGGGAGGGGGTAAGGGAAAATGAGATTATGGAAGTTTTACCATTTCACTCCTCACTCAGACTTCATTTCTGCTCAGAGAAGCGTTTTCTTTTTTTTTTTTCTTTTTTTTATTTTGAGGTGGGGGTGAAGTAATTTGAGCCCACTCGTCACTATAATACATTAAAGCCTTTTCGAACACTACCCCCGCCTCCCGGCACCACCAACATTCATCAATTCGTTGCCGTCTTCCCAAGCAAAAATGATTTACTTCCCGGGTACTTAAAAATCGGCCGCCGCCTGCTCTCTTGTGATGGTGAAATTAAAACGTTTCGTTGAGGAGGTGAGAGGGAACGAAAAGGAGAAGCAGAAGGAGAAGAAGGAAAAGCGGAAGAAGAAGAAGACGCAGAAAGCGAAATGGGAAGTTCATAAATAAAATGATCCAATAAAAGACCACAAAAGATGGAGGGGAAGTTAAGTAAGTAAGAGAAAGAGGGGTACCTAAAAGAGGGGGATACGGGAAAAATAAAAACAGAAGTTAATTTTATCTCACTGGTCGAAACAAACCGAGCGAAGCTTTTAATTCCGCTTTGATTGTGCAATTTGTCCGCCTTTTCTTTTCCTTTTTTTTTCTTCTCCTTTTATCTTCCCCTCCCTCAACCTCCTTGGACACGTGTTTCGCTTCCCTTCCGGTTTTGTCGTTATGGCAACTCGCTGTAGATTAGATTTCGGTGGAAATTATTTATTAACGGCGGTTGAAAAAGCACCTCCTCTTTTCTCCTTTTACTTTTAACTCATGAATAAATGAAGATGGCGACCTCTGACCCGACTGCGTCGACTTCCTTGGAAACATTTGAATTTGAAATCCTATCACTGAAGAAATGGACCAAGAGTTTGTTTGCCTGCTTCTCCATTGGGATTGGAGGCTTAATGGAAAGGAATTAATTTCGCGGAATGATATCTGAGGAGTTTCCAAATTTTCTCTTTAGTTTCGGTTTCAACTTAGTTTTCTAACTTTGTGCAGGTCATTAATTGAACAAAAAAGACTGGACAATGCATTAGAACCATGTGTTTAACCCATTACTTTATTGGATCCATTTGACTTACAGTCAATAAGCACTTGTTGGAAGACCAGGCGTTCACCAGAAATTCTTATTTCTCTTGGGAGATATGTTGGTGAAGGAACTTGTCAGAACTGAGCTCGGGGACTGACAGGAAATTGCGATGAGCCGTTCTTTCGCCAAAAGACGCATATCCTCAATGGTAATACCCAAGCGACTCGAACCTAGATTCTCCATGTAGTCTAGCCAACTGCTTCTAGGCCGACCCCTTTTTCTGTTACACACCGGCTTGGTAAAAAGTAACTGTCAAGGAAGACCAGTTTGTGGTATGCCAACGCAACTGAGACATTTCAACACATAATGACCGCATTATTGTGCTGCTGTGCACTCAATCTAGTAGGATAACACCTGCTATACTTCTCAGGAATGCCAGTTCGGCCGCTTGCACCGGCGATCGCACTCTTTCGGTCATTACCCAAGACTTTTGACCATAAGTGAGAATAGAAACAAAGATGGATTTGAGAGCTTGACTTTGTTTCCTGCCATCCAACAAATTCTATGTCCTGCCGCCCTTCATTTGTAAATGTAATCTCAATATATTTGAATCTCTCTACCTGTCTGAATGGGGCAACCCTAACATAGAGAGCGCACTGAGTGTTCAGCCGTTACATGCAGGATAAAAATGCAGCAACATAAGATAGATTTGGTCGGCAAAAATGTGTCCAGGCATCCGACTTTTCATTACTATCCAAGGATCAGTATGAATACTAGTAGAGGAAGCTCCATACAATGACACCACCACCAGAGCCTTGAGTCATCTCGATAAGGCAAGATGGATCTATTCCTTCATGAGGCTCTCACCAAGACCTCTGCTTAATGTCAATACGAAACAACATGTACCCGTATTCCAGTCTTTACGTGTCCATCACGACACTCCAGACACCACTGTAGACGAACTATCCCGTTCTTTGGAGAAATCATGGGTTTTCTTATAAATATGCGATTGCCTGGTGCATGGTTTTGCCAGATATGGGTCGGGAACAGCTTTGGTTAAAATCATTTGTCAGTTGTTGTACAGTGGGTGTCTTGTTTCTCCGTGAAAGTTTCGCTTCTGATTTACCACCGTTACCCCCTTTTAGATAAAGGCTGTGGATCATTTTATCCAACGGTTGAACTTTAGATATCGCACCTTTCAGGAATCCAGTCAGCGTCTTTCAATCGTGGCTCCAGTTAAACGAGCACCAACAATGAATTCACCCATGCTGATCAAGTTCTCTGTTTGAATAAGTTCCCTTTCAGTCCCATGACTTTTTTTTAGATATATTTCACACATGTTTTTAATTCATTGGCAAGTTTTTTGTATTCCCGTTTGAATAGCGTGAATGGAGGACTAAGGATGTTATAATTCGTCATAATCTAACGCTAATGCGCCTAATATACTGAAACGCTTCGAATAACATTATAAGTCTGACACATAATCTACTTATGAGTAGCCCTACATTGAAACGCATCAAATTGCATTATTGGACTAACATCGTCACTATTAAATGCTCTGAAACCTTCTGATTGTGTTATAAGCTTAATAGTATTTCATGAGGTTTACAGTTTCGTTATTAAGTGAATTAGGGTAGATTAGGAATTGTATATCCAATAGTGTCCTATAAGCATAACATTGTTACTATTAAGCCTGACAGTATCACCAATAAATATAGTAAATTGCTTCAAATTCTATTTTAAACTTAAAATTGTTTTTAAGCCTAACTTCATCACCATGAAATATACCAAAGATATAAGGCTAATGATATCGCCATCAGGTAACTGCACTCTTCATATTTGCATTATATCCTGAATTATCATCAATAAATGAACTGAAGTGGTTCAGATAGTATCTTCAGCATAACAATATCACTATGAAATATACCAATATAGAGTTATCAGTTGAAATATCACTATGAAATTTAGACACCTTTCTAAAAGAAGTTTACGTGTCGTAATTTGCATGCCTATGACGACTAAGGTATATAAAGTTAAGTGTCTTACTGAGGCAAGGAAATGAATGGACATTTGGAACTGCAGGTTTTTTTTTCGCGGAATCCTTCTTCTTATGCCGTTAGTCCCCCTACCCAATTTGGTTCCCTTCCGGTTGTGAGATCGAGCTACAGATGGCTCTGAGTACTGTCCCAGTTTAATTACAAGCACCCTGTATATTTGTCCTCTCCAGTTCATTTCCTCTCAAACAATTTCTGCACATACCTTCTTTTGTGATAAGAAAAACTGTTGGTACAGGAAAAGTCCAATCCCAAACTGTTGCCACAATCTCGGCAATGCAGAACTGTCCAAAATGTTAAGGTCAGTTGCAAACGTTACACTTTGTGCTACTGGAACAAGTTGGCTAAATCCAAACAATGAAAATAAAATTCATACCATGACACCGACTCATCCGAAACTCATAATGGGTACCAAGCAGTCAAGCATGTGTTCGATCATCTGATTGTCAGAGTGTGTACACCATTCTAAACGTCAGTTCGCATTGATTCTGCTGATGTGGTGATGATACTTCTCATTTCTCGGCGAATGGCGATTATATTCGAAGTACTTGAAGTGGCATTTCGGAAGTGTGCAGTAATTGTTTCGGCTGTTTGCCGTTTTGTTTGGCCTACCACATAGCGGTTCCCTTCCTTGAGATTTCTATTGGACATCCTATGATGGCACCACGTTAGAACTCACTGAGCTCTGTTGAACATGTAGATTAGGTCACGTGACATTATTTTGGAGGGGGTATTCGGAAACTTTTGAATATAGTATAAAAGCGTTCATGCAGGGTTTTTCGAAATGAACAAAATTCTAAAGAAGAAAATTTTTATTATCGACCCATTTCCAATATTTAGATTTCCTTTTGAGAATTCCTCCTCTATTGAAAACGTTTTCTTTTTTATTGTCAGATTGAGTCAGAAATGGAAATTAATATCGATTCGCGGACCCGCCAGAGAGTTTAGAAAGAGAAAAGTTGAGAACATGAAGAAGGAAGGTGGGAACGAAAGGGAGGGGTAGGTAGGTAAGAAGTTGGCACTAGGTGGCGTGTGTCTGTGTGAGTAGTGGCTTCCCTGCGTGACATTACCAGTCCAGGCGCCTCTCGCAATTGTCCTCTGAATGGTTGTTGGGTGATGGTTCGGTTGGTGGAACCCAGTGAAATTGAGGGAGGAGAGAAAAGTCGGTCCGGCTCCCATTCCACATAACATACCCCCCACAACTTGGTTTCTTTCCCCCCAGACAGTCGTAAGGAAAGGAGGGTCTGGGCGGAGGAATGACATCGGAAGGAGGACATTGACCCCGAGACTCTATGACTGGCACTTTTCCCGCCATCGCCTTTTGTCAGCCATTTATTGCGAAGAGAAGGGTGGCCATGAAAGTAAGAAGAGAAAGAGACAATGAGAATTCTCACTCTGGAAAGTCATAATTTTCGCTCTCTGGGTAATAATTTCCTGTGGGGCCGGATAGGGGTCTGTGCAGCACACGTTATTCGTTATTAATAGGATTATAAATAAAATTCATCGCTGCTTTATTCAATCTCTATGGAACGGTCTATGTTTTGGACTTTAGATCAATATTTTGAGCCATTGATAGCTCAATTGAAAACAGTTGTTTAATATTTTATTGGTCATCCTTTGATTTGATTTAAAGCATGCGTAATGTTTGTGGAACCACTAGTAAGTCAATTCACCAATGGCCTGGCCTTCACCAAACATTCTCTTAGTTAGTACTCTTATCATACACTCATGTTCTTAAAAATCAGATCACCTTGAAGGAGTTGAGTTACAACTTTGCATTTTTCATATTAGGCAAACCAAACGCTTGCTTAGGTGAAAAGGATGGCCGCAATTGGATGTCCTCTTTCTCCTTACAGGTCTCGCCCATAATTGATTATCTTTTAGTTATCACAGTTATCTCTTTTAGGATCATTTAAGACTGTGGATCATGTTTTCCAACGGTTGAATACTCTATTCATCGCACTTTTTGAGAATCAGTAGCTCCAGCTAGACGAGACCCTTTTTGAAGTTAGTTAGATTCTCCTTATTGTTCCTCATGCTGATCAAGTTTTGTGATTAGACTCTCTCAACTCTTTAAACAAGTATATGCATGAATCACATGACCTTAACTATTTTGCTTGAAAACTGACTAAAAAAATTTGTGTGTTGCGGACATGTTTTTAATTCATTGGTCACTGTGTGTTTAATTTGTTCCGTTTAACTCGGCTCCATTTTAATAGATTTCTTCCATAAAAATTTAATATTCTCTAGCATTTCTAATGCTCTCCAGGATCTTACGTTTCTATTGCTCTCATTTCTGTTGCTCAGACCCTATTGAAACTGAATGGTCAGCGTGTTCGCTTGGATGAGTTCTGTTTGAACAAAACTGTTCCCAGTAGGGTTTTATGGAATTACATTTCCTCGTATCTTAAGTGCTTCGAGGTTGGTGCATGTGATCTTTGAATCGATTGATTTCGCCAGCGGAATGAAGGAAGACGAAACGATGCAAACCGTAGTCGATAAGAAATAATTTAAGGAGACTAATGTAATCGAATTATTATTGTAGGCCTAATGAAATAGGATATAATGACGTTCTTCTAAAAGGAGTCTGAAAATAAAATAATTTAGTTACTACCGGTTGCACCAACGTCAGCTATAGCGACTCTAACTTGTAGTTAGTCAGCGATCGTTTAAGTCCTTTAACCGAAAAACGTTGCACCAACCCTATCTATTGTCTCTGTTAGCTAACTGGATGGATATAATGTGAATATGACTATGATTGGTTCTTTTTCTTTCAAAAACTTCTGGTCAACATAGTTAATTGTTATCAATTAGCTTATCCAAATAGCTTATCCAATTAGCTTATTCAATTAGCTTATCCTATTAGCTTATACCATTAGTTTATCCAAATAGCTTTTCCAATTAGTTTATCCAATTACCTTATCCCATGAGTTTATCCAAATAGCTTATCCATTTAGCTGTTTGAAATTAGCTTGTCTAATTAGCTTATCCAATTAGCTGTTTGATAATTAGCTTGTCCAAATGTGTTATCCCATTAGCTTATCCAAATAGCTTATTTAATTACCTTATGAAATTATCTTATCCATTTAGCTACTGGATTATTAGAGTATCCAATTAGCTTATCCCCTACGTTTGTTCAAATAGCTTATCCATCTAGCTTATGTAAATAGCGTATCCAATTGGCTTATCCAAATAACTTATTCAATTAGCTTATGCAATTAGTTTTCCAATTATTTATCCAAACAGCTTATCCAAATAACTTATCCAATAAGCTTACGAAAACAGCTTATCCATTTAGCTCCTTGATTATTAGAGTATCCAATTAGCTTAGCCAAATATCTTTTTCAGGTAGTTTATCCAATTATATTATCCCAATTAGTTTCTCAAAATAGCTTATCCATTTAGTTATTTGGTTATTAGTTTAATATTTTGTAATGCTATTTTGCTTCACTAACCATGATTACATTTTTTTTGACGTACCAGGTTAAAAATCCGTAGTTGCTTAAATGGGCGTGTCCCACTTTACTACTTAGTTTCGTTTCGATTGGCCCAATGCGGTCGGAGTTACTAGAGTGGGAGATAGAGAAGTCCATCTCGTCTATATGGTATATATGATAGGTTAGTTTATGTATGTAAAGGAGTGGAATTCGGTATGCAGATTCCTCTAGGCAAGATCTAAACGACTATCGAGTTGAGACCGGATTGTCCCAGTGGTGTCGGAGTTGTGGGGATAGCGATTACGTGGTCCTTCGAAACCATTATGGCATATGATATGTTATTTCATCGGAAATGATGAGAAACGAAAGAAGATAGAGTTCTTTTCCATATTGTAATAAAGTGTTCGACAAAATCAATTTTTTGATAATAAAAACCAACTTACTTGAACTCAGTGTTTCCGTAGTTTTCCTATACCTTGAGGGGATTAATTTCTTGTTTTGCATTAAAAAGTGTGAAAACAAATTTACATATATTTCACAAGTGGTTCTATTTCATTGGCCGGAGTCTTTTTTTTTAAACCAACAAATTTTTCCATTTTGATAGGTTCCGGAAAAATCACAGTCTTTTCAAACCGAAGAAAAAGGAATCGTAAAAATTTTTATACCTTTCAAACCGAATAATGTTTACCTTCCCTAAAAGCAGTACGATGTAGCAAACAACCCTGCTCAAGCTTTAAATAAACATACAGAACTGAACGAAAAGCTCCGCAAGTAAACCTCGGCACAAAAAGCTCCGCCTTGAGATAAGGTATTGCTTCCCTGCAGCATAGATCAACAAAATTGAAATTTAAAAATAAATAAATAAATAAATAATTTTGGTAATTAATTATTATTATTATTATTATTATTATTATTATTATTATTATTATTATT
>JAHWFO010056006.1:2536399-2671367 GCA_023313115.1 Rhysida immarginata
GGGCTGCAGGTAAATTGTTGTTGCAATTGCACTCTGCTCTCGATGTTTTGAAGGAAAAGAAAAATTTGGCCATTCATCACTTTGTGTGGTCTAGCCGCCGCAGTTTCTTCTGTTAACACGCTCACTATTTGCTCAGTTGCGGCACTGTGCTGGCGAAACCAATACAAAATGGGTACGGTCCTGTACTCAGACGCCCTTGGTCCCGTTCATTGAGAAGGTGTGGTCGATGACTGCGTTGTCCATGGTGGGAGGTAATGCCATCAAATTGGTACTCTCGGTAGTTGAAACTGTAGACCGTGGGATGTTGAATTCTTGAGCCACCTCCGATATTGAATGACCCATACGTTGTGCTCCACATACTAGGCCACGTTCGAACTCGGATAGCTTTCGTCGTGTAGCCATTGTCACACTGAACAACTCACCCCTTACTCATGACAGTGTAACAAACCTACTGATACTGATTTGCTTATTTATTCTGTTTGCACATGATGCTATTGCCACTTGAAAAATACTCCACTGCTATCCCATGACTTTTGGCATGTGAGTGTATATGTGTTTAAAATGAAATTGTCCGTAATTTTAAAACTAATAAAGATTAAAAAAAATCTCTTTAAAATAAATATGATCATTTATGCAGTAATGAAAAATGTTTTTCTTCAGCATAACTTTTTTAATACAAAAATTGTCATTTCGACGTGTCGGGGCCTGCTCTGCCAGTTGAGCTGATTTGTGACTTCGTGGAAGTTCATACGGACATATTGTAACAGTATGACGGTACACTGTTCGCGATAGCTCAGCTTGTTAGAGCAGCGAAAGCGAAAATCGTGGTCCCTAGTTCGAGCTTAGGTTTCTGAATTTTTTATTCCCTTTCCTGCATTATGGTTACAGTAGAGAAAGTGATCAGAAGCGGATCCCGCTTCTAAAATGTTGCAGCATAGCAGTGAAAGGTTGAATTGAAATAGTAGTTTTTACAATATCCTACGGGAGAACCAGCGCCCAAGCTTTTACTCCATTTGTTGTTTTTCAATGGCGACATTGTTTTTTGTGTTTTTCGGAATTTTTTATGCTCCTCAGTTTCGCGTGTTTTCACCAAGATTTAAACGGCACGCGGTTTAATTGTTATACCTACTTATTCATTATTATAATAGTTACCTATTAGTATAAGTTTAAAATATTTAACATGCATGGTTATCGAAAACTATTATTTCAAAAAAATACATGAAGCGGCCCTAACACGGGCTCCCATGCTGTTTCTAAAGCGAGCCCCTTTATTTTTACGATTACTTACTCTCAACTTCTTAGAATTATGTTGTGGGATCGAAGATTTACACTACAAAAATTTTCTAAAGAAAAATAAGCCTTTATTTATTTTAAATGTAAGATAGAGTTTAAGTAATTGAACACCTGATATTTCATTAAAAAATTATGGATTTGCTATTTATGTTCGTTTCTATTTCTCCTTTCAATACCTAATTTCATGAAATGAATTGGCCCGGTTTAGGGGTTCGGTTTTACAGCACTCTTTTTGAAATGTTTTGGAATTTTTTTTTAAATATAATGATTTATTTTATGGTGTTTTCAATAGTGGACCTATAAAGTAACTTAACTATGCATGTGTTCCACAATTTTTCAATGTTTTTTACTTCGTAGTTTTGCCTTTACTTGTCAAAAACAAAATGGGAGCCCGCTTTTGGTCACTTTTCTCTACAGTATTTTTTATCCTGTATGTGACGGCTTCTTCGTGGACGCCAATGTACATCGCGCACGTGGTTGGTTCAGCAACAACAACATGGCTTCCGTATTTTACCCTGGCTACCCCAGAGCTTCTTCTTAAAAATCTGTTAAGAGAACTAAGGTAATGAATATCTGATGAACGCTTATTCTTCAGTTGACATCAAATGCTTCAACACATTATTGACTTTATTCTAACACGCATACATGAAGTAAATTGGACCAAATAAAATATTAAATATTAAATTTCTAATTCATTGGTCAGAATGTGTAATCGGCTGTCGTCTGTGGTCGTTTCTCCTCAAATTTAATAAATTCTCTAATGGCTCTTTTGATTTACTCAACAATAATTATATTTGAGATAGTAATTAAATAAAATTAATTTCCATTTACTATTAAGGAGTTTTTAAAAAGAGTTCCGATTTCCATAGACTTCTCGGATTACTCCGTGAATGACATTTGAAAATATTTAATTTGATTTGATGCTCCTGTTGACTTTGTGATCATACAAATTAATTGGACGATGTTGCTTAGCAAACAAAGGGGGAGGAACGCAGATGGGGTTTCAATTTAGCGTGGTTTCTTCAGATTTAAATGAATATACCGATTACGTGATCTCATGGATTTGAAAAGTTTGTAGATCGAGTGAAATGAAGCTTTAAATCCATGCAGTTAAAGAATTAAGTACATTAAGGCTTGACTGTAATCTAATAGGAAGCTTGCGTTCGTTAAAACTCCAAAGGCATTTAGGAACTGGAGTCGCCTCTTCTTTAACATGGGAAGGCGATTTTAGAACTATAAACATACTGAATTAGAATTAATATGTGCTTAATATTTTATTGAGTCCCCTTGATCCATTTAGAGCATGTATGCGGTTTGGCATAGATTCAATAAGGCGTTAAAGCCTTGTAATTCAGTTGAAGACCAGGTGTTCATCAGACATTGCCTTAACCCTGCATAGCTAACGTTCCTGAGGTTCGTCGAATCGGCAAACATTAACTATCTAGGATTAATTCTCCTAGCAGATATTTTGGAAGAAGAACTTGCTGTCGGATATGTTGTCATAATACGTTCCAAACATTCTTTATATGGATGAAATCTCCTGATCACTAAGCCACTGCTGAACCAACTATGCGCGGATGAACACTAGCATTTTGGTCCATGAAGAAGCTCTCACATGCATTGCAGGATGAACTTAATCATCAACAGAATTCAGATAATCCTTGGAACGCACCGACCTTCAATAAATATAACGAGACCAGTTCCATACCAATGGAAGAAGCTCCATACTACGAAACCACCACCGCCAGAACTTTGAATTGTACTGCTAAGACATGATGCATGAATTGTTCGTAGAGATTATCTTTGATACAAACAACGTGTTCCGTCATTCGTCAGAACACATGATATTCTTCCAGTCTTCACTTGTTCAGTCACGATGTTCCAGACACCACAGTACACGAACAGGATTTTTGTATAAGCATGCGACTGCGCATTTAGATCCGCTTTAATTTCCGGCGCATGGTTCTGCCAGAATGGTTCGGGATCAACGTTGTTTAAAATCATTTGGCAATTGCTGCACAGTGGATGTTGTCTTTGAGTTAATACAGTTACCCCTTTTAGACAAAGATTGTGGATTCATTTTTTCAACGGCGATTACTCTGGATGTCGCACCTTTCGAGAATCCAGTCGGCTGTTTGGTTATTTGGTCGTTTCAATCGTGATCAATTTCTATGATTAGACTCACGAAATTCCTTCGTAAATAAGTACACGCTTGAATCAATGACTTCAAATTATTTTGCATAAAAACGGATTAAAACAAATTTACACAGCTTTCACGGTCAGAGTTCGTTGATGGCCAATATCGGTTAATTGTTTCGGGATCAAAAGGTCATAAAGCTTGAGAGGGCATCGTGTTTTTCTTGTACTGTAAAACTGGCGTATCCTTTGAAGAATTCTCATAAACTTTTATATACCGAATCAATAATCTTTCACAGTGGCACACAGCTTCAATCAGACGTACGCTCTAAAGAATTCAAATAACGATTTCCTTAGTGACAAGAGATTTTCTTAGAACAACGCCTTAGCTTAGCAACCAAACTTGGACAGTTCTTCTTTCATTCAGTGTAACATTTGTCCTCAAATCCCATCGCTACGAGTAATTGTTCAAACCGCGATTTTCTTTTGTGTATAAATTGTACAGGGTTATTCATAAGTCCATGAAACATTTCAAAAATTCATTAAAAATTCGTTATGCATTGAATAATAATTTCTATTAGACTGAAGGAAAACTCTTTCATTTTTCTTAAGATATTTCACAGATGCTCGATGTGTTCATCCTTAGCGATAAGGCAGACATCTAGGCAATAATCCATTTGGTTGATTGGTTTGTTTGTTTGGTATTAACGTCTTTTCAACTGCTATGGTCATTTCAGGACGGCGTTATAGGGGCCGCAAATTTTGCCTCGCAAGGGTTCTTTAACGTGCAGCCGGCAAGCGACTACACGGGACCAACGGCTTTACTTTTCTTCCGAAGGAAGTGCGTGATCTCAGGATTTCCCCCTGAAAAATCCTCGTCGCCCTCGGCCGGGATCGAACCCGCGTACTCGGGAATCAGAGGCGATCACGCAACCACTGAGCCACCGAGGCCGATAATAATCCATTTCATCCCTTACGCGCGTCAACATATCATAGTCCACCAGGTCCACAGCAGAGTTCATACGGTTGCGAAGATCCAGTACTTTACCTAGGAATGGAGACACAAAGACAGTATCCTTGACGAACCCCTATAAGAAGAAGCCACACGGGGTTAAATCTGGGAACCAGGGTGGCCATCCCATTAATGCATATTTTATTTTCTTTTGCGATCTATTCTGAATTCCATATTTGCTGCTATTAACTCCTAACGGCAAACTACGGCAATTGTGCGCGCGGGATTTGAAAAAAAAAGCTCGAAGAGTTTTCTTCTCTATTGCTGTAAGATTTACTATGATCCGTTGCTTACTTTACTTGTTATGAATAATTTGAAATGTTTCACATATTTATGAATAACCCTGTTTAATCGAAATTTTCTATGGAGCTTACCTTTAAAAGACTCTGTAAGACTTTTGACGCAGCGCCATGGGGTTTTCCTTCTTCCAACTCCGTAACGATTACAATTCGTATACGTATAGTGTGGGTGTCCGAATGAATTTTGTTGTTGTACAGTTTGCTGGTCTTGTCGCCAACGGCAAACTATTCGAAACTCTCATCAAACGCAACGTGTAAAGTATAAGCATTGACGCATTTTAATGGACAAGAATGCGCATTAGGTAGAATTCAAATGCCTGTTCAGATGATTAGCGCTCGTCATTCATGTAGTCTAATTTGATGTACATATTTTAATTAGAGTTTTGAGAAGCCAAAAGAACGTATTCATTTAGAACAGCACTTTAAATTGAAATTAATTTGTACTCGTTCCAGTTTGATATTTGAGAACTTTGTTCATTACGAATAGAAACCGCTAAATGCCAACGGAGTTTTCTGTTTGGCTGTTAACAAACTAATTAAAGCAATACAGGGATTTCTGGGATATAGAGAATCAGATGATTATTTAATTAAAAATTAATTGTCCTGTACCTATGCATATACAATATCAAATTTATTCTTTGAAATATCGTGTTTTCATTTATTGCTTGATTTGTATGATTTTTGATACGTCAATCGAAACATTTTAGCTTCACGAATTTTCTTTCATACCTAACTAGTCCATACGTTATACCATATATCCTTGCCCGTAGCCTATTTCTTCAATCCCTGTCTTCTCAAACCATTCTTGCACACACCTTAATATGTAACTTTGTCATTTCGGTAAAAGAATGACCTAATCCCAAATGGTTGCCACGATACTAGCAGCGTAGAATTGTCCTGAAAGTCAAGATACACACAGGCCGATGAATTAGAAACATCGAATGAATTAATAGTTGAATACTGGAGCTTTCCAACCCTTATTGGAAGAGTTAATTTTTATAATGCTCCATTTTGCTGCTTTTCATGGAAAAGAATTCCTGCACGTGCACGCTATTATTGTACAAAACTGAAATTTTATTTCTTGTCAGTTTACTTTCCGGATACTGCTCAGTCATCTGCTTCGTTGCTTCAGTCAGCTTGACGAGCACTAACAATGAGTAGTCCCTTTTCGCAGTTAATTAGGTCCTTCTTTACTCTGATTAGACTCACCCAACTCCTTCTTAAATAAACCCACGCTTGAATCACATGATCTCAAAATATTTTGCATAAAATCGGGTTAAAACAAATTTACTTAACTTTCTAATTCACTGTCCAGTGTGTGTCTTTATATTACCTTATGCACTATAGACATGTAAATTAGGACATGTAGCATTAGAATGTCAATTACTAGAGAGGGAAAAGCTGGAAGTTGCTGATAAATGACTTTTGTCCCCTGGAGAATGTCGACATCCGAGAAAGCAATTCCAAGTTTTGGACGGATTAAGATGTTAGAATAAGAGATCTTTACCGGAAGGGTTTAAATATATTTTGTTGCCATTTTGTAAGAAATTGATGGCCATTTAAATTTCATGCCATGTTTCATGATAAAGCGCTGTCTTCCTTTTTCCCTTAAATAATCTAAGAAGGACTTCGGCGTTCTGTTAAAAACTTAGTTTTGTATGTTGTAGCTGCTTTTCCAGTCTCCTTTTTTTCCTTCTTTGAATATGTTTTTATCGCTTCCCGTGAATTATTATCCAGACGTGAATTGGTTTGCACTCTCGTTCCTATTTCTTTTCTTTTTATTTAAGAATTGCCGGCAGCGAATGGCGCTGAGCATTTGAGATGAAAGGGGGCTGGGTTTAAAAAAAGGATGGAAGTCCCATCGGAGTCTCTCATCCGCCCCCATCCTTCATCGAGGAAACCCCGTGATCTTCACGCACCCCCCCCCCCTTAAAGGGAAAAAAAAAAAAAAAAAGAAGACGACACAGTCCCTCGCCGTTTTCCCTAATATACGAGAGAGCTTTTCAGTTAGAACCGATTCGCCAGGACATAAAATACTCGGGGGGTCTTAATGCCCCCATCCGACTCGTGGTCTCCTTTTGTCTCCTCCTTTGCACCGTCATCTGTGCGTGTGTCTGTCGCTCCTTCAATTTGAGCCGTAATGAAAAACTCCCGTGTGCTTGCTGTTTGCTGGAATATCATTTCTTCCTTACCCCTATGACGCGCATACCCTCCTGGTACAGAGATGCACATGGTTTCTTAAAAAAAGAACAAGAAGGGGTAAAGGGCTTCTTTTGGATGGTCGCCATGGAAATCTTTATTTTTTTCTGAGTCTCCGAAGAACGTAAAAGGACTGGAGAAGAAAGGGGAAACTCGGGGAGTAGAGGTCCTCACAACATTAGAATGCGAATGCTCTTTTTCTAAAACCCGAGGCTTCCGTTATGCATTGGTATTAGCAGTGACAGTACAATGAGGAGTGGGTGGATTTCAGCGAAATAAGCGACTCGGGAAATGGGAATGGTTTAAGTGCTAGTGGGTGGTTGACAAAAGATGGACTGCTAACCAGTAGATAAATAAATAAATAAATAAATAAATAAATAAATAAGTAAATAAATAAATTGCATTTCCTTTGAATCACCCCTCTATGGAAGCTACGTCTACACTAATACACACTGAAAATGAAAGACCATAAAAATATAGTTGCAGCACCATGATGATTTCAGGTTATGCAAATATTTTTGCAGTTTCTGGTCAATAACGACATTGGAAAGTGCGATAACAAGGGCTGGCAGGTTGTGTGATAAACTAACTTCTGAAAACTTCTGGAGGCGACAAAAAATGATTGCTTGTCCTGTAAATAAAGACTTAAAGATTGGAAATGCTGGTAAGACGCCATCGACGACAGTTTCTGATTGCAATCTTCGTGGGGACTGGAGCCAAGCCGTACCAGTTCCACAGTCCGTCCTGACGACATTTTGCTGCTGAATGAAGAGGGCGTATAGGATACCCCAGTATCGACGGAGCCCGTTCTTCGTATACATTGTTGAAGCAAACTTGTGGGCAAGAAGACCGTTGCGATTACTGCCCCTAAGACAGAACGAATGGCAGACAAATCTCGCTTCTGTCTCAACAAGATGATCACCAAGTGCGAGTCTGGAGATGACGCAGCAATCATCTATGTGATGAAGTGCTTGGGTAAGAGTAGGTTTGGCTGATTAGGTTAGATTTGGTTGGTAGGTTAAGTTTTGTGTGTCGGATGGGTTAAGTACGTAGATAAGGCTAGGTTAGGTTGGTGAGGTTAAGGTTGGTAGATTAGATTAAAGGTTAGGTTAGGATAAGTCAAGTTCGTTAATGATATTCTTAATGGGCTGCACGTTTGACTGCATCATGGCCGGTATTTAACGAGGCATTGCCGGTGTTTGCATTACCACATAATCAGAGCATGCGGAATACCTTATAGTAAGAGAACGCGCGGACCCATAGGCTTAATTTCATCAGACATGCTTTGCAAATAGTCCTTATTTATACATTGGCCATAAAATCTGCAGACTTCTATCAATTGTGAACCTGTGGGACTTGATTGGAATTTACATTCTTTGAAGACATCAGAAGGACGATCAGCTGTGGATTTTGGTGAATACCATATGAATCCAAATATCCTAGGAAATTATTGGAATCTAATGCCACTTAAAGGAGGGTGAATTTAGTATTAAAGTACATATATTCGTATACGCAGCTATTGAAGATGTACAATTGTAGGTTAAATTACTGTAGCTGTTTCCCCGGTTGTTACAGATTCTCTGTGAGTTGTGTTCGTTTAGGCCTATTAATGGATTATCTGAATCCAAGATTGCTTTATATAACGTACATATAAATTAATTTTGGATTCAGTGGATTCATTAATATTTTCCCATTTAAATGAGAGATGCGCCTTTCAACTCCCAAACCACGTCTTAGCTTTCATCGTTTCGCAATTAATAATTAATTTCTTTTTCATTAAGAATTCTTCCCAACCCTTTCTTCCGTATCTCTTATTTCGATCAATCATAAATTAATTATCAATCTGAAAATCAAATACGGGTAATTAAAATGGAACCCTAAAGGTTTCCTCCCGAGCTAATTTCGGTTTCCGAGCGGAAAGAGGAATTGGAATTTAGAGTTTACCTTAGATGGACCCCGATAGAAATGAGATACTGAAATGGTAGTGTGGCTGATTTCATTGGGTTTAATTGATTAACCTTATTGCGATTGATTAACCCTCATATCGCAGCGATGATGCTCAGATGTTTATTTTTGAGGCTTCTAATGGATAGCGTTCCCAATAGTTTATTTTTGTTCTGGATCAATTGGAAAGCGGGGGAGATAAATGAAGGAGATTTCATTCAATTTATTAGTCGTTGATATGTAGAAAGGCTTCAAATTGGAAAGGGAAATGGGAACAGTTTGCTAATTTCCTGTTAATTTAAGGGAAGGAATGGATTTATACAAATATTTACTTCTTTTCCTGGGAATATACAGCCTAATGGCTATTTATTCTGTTTAATAATTTGTTGGACCCACAGGTACCTTACAATAATTGATAGACTATGACTACAGGTACCTTTATTATGCACAAACTTCTGTTTCATATTTTATTGAACCGACTTTGGCCCGAATTTTACCATATCTGCCTTGAAGCACTTGTAAGTCAGGGAAGAACAGGCGTTCACTTATTTTCTCTTGCTAGATTAGTTTGAAGAGGATCGTGTTGTCGGATATGTCGTTCCAATATGCCCCATATAGTCTCTAAAACATTGAGATCTGAGCTCTGAGTTGCCAAGCTAAATGACGGACGTCATCTTCGTGCTCGCAAAACCAGACCTGAAATAACCGTGCGCCTTGAAAAATGGAATAAAAATGACAGTCAACGAAGAAGCAGGATAAAAATGCAGCATTGCAGAATGTGCCAACAGAAATAGTGTTCCGGTAGTCTTGGAACGCACCCAGTCTTCTATGAATATCAGCAGAAGAGGTATCATACCATTGGTTGTTTTCATAAGGCCTGCTGGATCCCTTGCTTCAAGGGGCCACCGCAAGATACTCTGCTTACCGTTGATATAAATTCGTCAACCCACATAATCGCAATTCGTCAGACCACATAATCTTCTTCTAATCACGAATTTCCAGACACCACTGTTGGCAAATTTCTTTGTTCTTTGCAGAAGCCAGTGGTTTTTTGTATAGGCATATGACTTCCGAATTGGATCCGCTTTAATTCTTGGCGCTTACTCCTGCCAGATATAGGCTTGGTTAAAATCATTTGTCAATTATTGCCCAGTGGATGTTCTGTTTAAAGAACGGCGGTGTCACTCATGATTGACGAATGAACTATGGTAAACCCTTTCAGACAAACACTGAATCATCTTGTCCAAACTATTTTGCATAAAAACAAATTTACATGCTTCAAACAGGTTTCTAATTTATTGAGCAGTGCGTGTGTATGTATGGGGATAAACAAAAGGAATTTGTTAGTACATAAAGAGAAGCCCTCTATTTGTTCGTTAGTTTTGGGGTGTGCCAACATCTAGGTTATTTTGTGCCTATTCACTGATTAATATCTTAATATAATCTACAATAGTATAATTTATATATATTTCGGAAATAACACAAACATCCATTTGTGTTTAAGAACGTTCTTATCCACCGGAGATGAAGCAATGGAATGGTGGATTATCCAAGTGCAACTAATGGACGGAATAAGGAAGATCAGTGTAATCTTTTGGACTTTGCTTTGGACAACAAAGAGATTCTCAGATCGATTTGGAAACAGAGTTTCCTTCTTTTTAAGGTAGTTGCTAATGTAGAGAGTTTTGATACTTTAAGAGGAAATGTTTTTGTTATAAGGTAAAAAAGATTAGTTTTGAGATAGGGGTTATTTGTCTATACAATTTTTTAAGTGCAGATTATTAATTGGAGGGATTTGTTAAGTTATTATTCGGTATTCAAAGAAGAATTCTATTAATTGCTTTTTACCATTTCTTTCTGTCCGTGTATCTTCCCTCAATTTACAAAATACTTTGAAATAACAAAGATAGATAAGAGACCACATTTCTACAGCGCGTCAAGAATACAGCTTATTTGTAAAAATGTAATTCGTGAGAGTAAAATACCTTTTATCTTTGTGGAAAAGTGACCATTTTGTTATTCTTGAATATCGACAGTTTCTGGTTGTCTATTATAATTTATTATTATTATTACTATTATAATTATTATTAATACACTGAATGACCAATTTATTACCATTTAGCGGCGAGAACTGCCTGAATACCGTTGAAACCGTTGCGGAGGAATAGCACCCTAGGCTGACATCACAGCGTCCCGTAATTGGTTAGTAGCAGTTTTATAGTCTGGATATGTTTGTTTGGCATTGCCTGCATCCACTTATGCCCCGGAAAAGTTCTTACCCGCTTAGACTATTTATCCATCGTTGCGAATCAGATATACCATATATGCTAACTGACTTCCCTGAGCTGGATGGATATTCCAGTAGGAGAAACTTACACTGAACGACCAATTTATTAGAGACATCCCGCTAATAGCGTGTTGCGCCTCCTTTAGCGGCGAGAACTGCCTGAATACGTTCTGGCATGGATTCAACAAGATGTTGAAACCGTTGCGGAGGGATAGAAGCCCAGGCTTACATCACAGCGTCCCGTAATTGGTGCAGGTTGGACGGTAGTGTGGGAAGGCGTCGGATGGTTCTCTCCACTTCATCCCGTAAATGCTCAATCGGGTTGAGATCGGGCGACCGAGCTGGCCACTGAAGCAGGTGGAAGTCTGCGTCATGTTCCTCGAACCAGTCCAAGACCATTCGAGCACGGTGGCAGGGAACATTGTCCTGCTGTAACTGTGTCACCACCAGGGAACACAGTCATCATGAACGGGTGCACCTGATCGGTAACAATGTTCTGGTAGTGTGTCGCATTCAGGGATGTCTCTACGGATATCAGAGGACCCATTGTGTCCCAAGACAAGACACCCCAGACAGCACTCCTCCTCCACCCGCCTGTACGGTTGTTTGCTGACAGGATGGGTCCATGGCCTCGTGCTGTCAGCGCCAGATGCGCAGTCTGCCGTCCGCATGATGAAGTAGGAATCGCGATTCGTCGGACCAGGCGACCTTCTTCCATTCATCCAGTGTCTAGTGGCGATGCATGTGTGCCTATAGCAGGCGCGCTTTCCTATTATGGCTATTAAGCGATGACAGCGACGGTACCCGTACTGGCTGCCTGTTGTTAAACCCAGCTCGGTGCAAGGTGGATGATCCGAAATGGGTTGGGATGATCCCTCATTGAACTGCGCTGCAATTTGTTGGACTGTTCCCGTCCTGTTGCTGTGGATGATTCGTGCCAATCGCCGTTGGCCTCGTTCATCCACAGCCCTGTTTCGGCCTTGACACATTGTGATTTTTGGATAAGAGGATACATACAGGGGCTTGCCTATCAAGGCGACGTTCCCATCTGAGCTGTTTTAAAACAACAAATTAGCTACATGAGCGACAACTGCATCCGAGTCAGTTACGTTCTGCCGTCGAGATAGTTGTTTATCGAATGTTCACTCTATAGCGCGCACTTACTATAAACTGTACGTAATTGTGCTCTATGTATTGGTTACCTGCACAAAGCAAAACGTTATTGTTTCTGTGTAACATTTCTTACGTCACAGGCGGTGACATTATAATATATGGACAGCTAAAAGTTAAGGCATCTGTATGTGTCGCACGAATTACAAATAAATATTTGTACATTATTCCTTAACTACTGTTTAAGGACATAAGACAGGGATTACCGGAAACATTTATTGTATATAAATATTACAAATAGCGTAGTACATGATTTGATTTCAGAATGTTAAAGGAGATGTTCGAAGTTTCCACCATTACATGCGATGCATACGTTCGAAAACACCTGGATTATTCTTTCATTTCTTGTATCTTTGCTACTATCTTCCTATGACGTTTTCGGTCATGGGTTCCTATGCAATTCTCGATCCTTATGTTCCCCCCCCCACCCTTTAAAATTTCTACCTCTTATTTATGAGATACCCTTTTTACATCTCCTTATCAAAAAATTAGAATAACGGTGTTTTACGTTCTGGTGTTAAATTTGAGCGGTGAGTAATTAACGAACTTTTTTTGTAACTACACGTTCAGACTTTTTTCCTGGATGTTGTAAATTTTACTTTAGTCGATCTCAAAAGAACATTACTTTATTCAAAAATTAAAATATACATTAAATAAAGTGAAGATGACAAAATATTAGACTAATCTCAATGTAGAGACTAAAAATTAGAATAATGACCAAAAAAAAATACATAAATCACTTTAATCGAAAAGGATTCATCAAATTAATACTTAATAATTACTACAATTAGCCTATTTGGATGCTGTTGACCAATTAGCACATTCTTCAGAATATTACACTGTGGGGGTCTTTGTTGAAGTTTAGCCTTCATCAGCTTCCCTAAATATTCAGTTGGATTAATGTCCGATGAATTATATAGCCATGGTAACACCAAGATATTTCATCGTTGAAGCCTTTATATTTAGCAGTAGTTAAACTCGCTTTCCTGCTGGAACAGAAAGGAATCCCAGCACAGATCTTCAGATGATAGGATCATAAAATTGTCAAGCATTTCTTGAAATTGTCAAGCAGCATTTACCACACCATTTAGCACGCATAACTTTCCTACTCCATCTGACAATATCTATCCATACCCGACTGTAGCAGTAAATTTCACTGATCTTTTGAGGCAGTTCCTGTTGTAAGTTTCTTGTGTCTGTCTCCATACTCGTGGCCTTCCCTTGTTCTCCAAAAGACAAGGAGAACACAGATTCGTAACTAGAAGGGTCGTTCAAGGTTGATCTAGACTTTCGCGCCTATAAAATCAAGAAATAACTCTAGCATATTACATTTTTCAGGGAACGTTACGTAATCTTTTTTTAGTATTGTGGTACTTTCTTTATAGGTGACGTACTAATGTCATCTAATCTGCCCTGATCAAACAGCCTCACTACACACTAAATGGCAGCAACAGAAATTTATATGTTTATAATCACAATTTAATCAGACATAAGATAGGGACCCAACAGAAATCCTTAAACGTTACAAGCTTTACATCAATAATTTTATACTAACAAGGGAACCCCACATAGCCTAACCGCTTTAACAATGGAGTCCTTGTATGGCTATGTATGCTGAAATTTTTTTCGTTTTCGCGGTTTATTTTGAAAGAAACACAATTTTGCACTCTCTTGTTTTGCAAGCATCTATAGTAGCTTCAGATGAGTAACATATTTCAATTTGGTGGAAATCTGTGACATACATCGAGGGATTCCCTTGTAAGTGTTTCAATGGCTAATCATTAGGTTTAACACCTGATTTCTTACAATAAACACTTTGGAACAATCTATAGATGAACTATAATGTGCGTACTATAGTTCCACTCCCTTACACCATAACAAATTACTAGCCACTAACTAATCAGAATTGCTACCAATAAACTCCACCGTTACAAAAGCAATCCAGTGGTTTCTCACCATCATGAGATGCTCCACTAAGCAGCATAAACTGTTCTAGATACACTTCATCACCAGTACCTGAGAGGTTGTATGCATTAAAGATTACATACATCATGATGTTCGATACATCCACCAAATTGTCCGTACAGCATCTAAAATCCATCTTAGTCTCCACAGGTCAAATATAGATAAAAATGGCAATATGGAATTAAAATACCAATATGCAATCAGCTCTTTTACCTTACGTTCGGGGACATCATCGGTAGGCCTTTCAGCTTAATCTTTGGAATTTTTATTCTTAGTCCAAGAGCGATGTTTTCTCTGCTAGGCAGTCCACAATAGATTTATTATTAACGACTTATTATTAACGCACTTAGTTACATCACTTTAGGAAATTCAGGTCACCTTCAAATGGTCCATATGTCCGTGTATTGCATTTTTCAACACCTTTCGACCTTCACTAAAACTGATTACCACAATCTTTCATTCCGGCCCGTGACATCATAATGTGCTTGAAATCTTCTCAAAATCTCAGCAGGCATAACCTTCTCCTCCACGAAATATTTGATATAGACATTGCTTACTACAATGTTTGCTGCAGCAGCTGTTCATGCGTCAAATACGTCATGCCGATCGCGGGATTTTGAAAAAAATTACGCAATATTCCCTGAAAAATGTAATATGCCAAAGTTTAATGAAAGCTCTAATGTACATTTCGCTGACAAGGTCAGCTTCTTCAGCGACATCCTCGAACTACCGATTTATTGAGAAACAATATATCGAAAGCACCTTCTTCACACTCATAATGAATATACATTATGTAATACTTTTGAAACTGTGTTTCTTCACAATATTCTTATGTTGCCTGTCCTCTCTCTCACTGGTCTTGCGTATTCGTCCACGTCTCTTCCGACTTCCTGTAAAAACTGGATCCTTCTTTTGCTGCTTTAACACCTTTTCAACCGTAGACTGTGAGCACTTGATGATTTTCACAACTTCTGCCTGAGTTTTTCACATATTGTCCGATTTCCTACCCATGTTGCTTAAAAGTTGTTATGCTTTTTCTAATGAACATTAAAAAGATATGGAAATCACTTGCAACATTTCCCCTCACCTAATAAGACAGCTCTGGAAAAATTGTTCTAATTTTTTTGTCCCTTTCTTGGGAGTTATTCTAATATTTTGTCATCTTCAATTTGTTTAATGTAAAATTTAATTTTTGAATAAATTAATGTTCCTTTTGAGGTCGGCTAGAGAAATAAGTACATTAACCAGGGGAAAGAGAAGTCTAAAAGTATAATCACAAAAATTACAAATAAAGCTCTCCATTCAACTTCAGAACGTAAAATACTATCATTCTAATTTTGTTAAGTAGAGTTCTAAGTATGTGCAGGAATGAAATTCGGTATGCAGATTTCTCTAGGCAAGATATGCATTACCAAGACGGTTGTGCAGGATTGTCTCAGCAGGCTCAGAGTTGTGGGTGTCGCATGTTATGGCGTTTTTTTATTTTGTAATACTGTGTTGGAGAAAATGAATTTTTGATAAACTATGTGTAATAAAAAATAGATAAGGAGTATAAGAAAACAAGGAATTTCGCCACTTTTTGACTCTTTCTTTATCTCCCACTTTTTACCCCCCCCCCCCCATTTAATCCCCACTTCTTAAGCCTTTTAAGAAGGGCCAGTTCCCTTGAACTCATAGTTTTCTGCTTATTTCCTATACCCACCCATAGAGATTAATTTCTTAATTTGTTAATGTTTGATTCGTAAGTCGAATTAGACTTAGGGCTTATAACTTTAATATTCAAATTCAAATTAAGATTCTTAGTTTCCCGCAATGATATTTCCGTTCTCCCCCAGGAGCCGCATTTCTCCCTTTCTTAATCTATAACCATTTGAACCGGTGCTAGTCCGTCTGCTTAAGCGGAAAGAAAATGGCATTAATGAGAAAATACGGCGGGTCTGGAGCATGGATGAATTATTTGGAAGGCTGAGCGAGCTTTATTAACTAATTTTTAACCTTTAATAATTAAGGCAACGCTCTCTGGTGGTAGGTGGGTGAAAGAGAAAAGGAGAAGTTGCAAAGCGAAAATAATTTTTAAGTGAAGATTATCTTCTCGTTGGGGTCTGGAGAGAGAGACAGAGAGAGAGAGAGAGAGAGAGAGAGAGAGAGAGAGAGAGAGAGAGATACGGTAATTAGAACTGGAAAAGAGAAAACCCATTAGCCTGGAAAAATCTTATCTAAAAGGAAGGAGGGGTAAGGAAGAGGGGGTTTATATTTGCTCGTGATGTTTTTCACTCCCCCATTCTCTCGTCTTGTTATCAATCCATCTGAGTCATGAGATACAGAGCTGGGTTGTAAACAGAGAAATCATCTCCTAATTCAGTTGGATCCTCACCTGCGGGGGAAATGAGGATATTTACCTCTCTTTTCCAGCACCACCAGCACCGGTACCCCCACCTTTCCCTTCAACCAATTTACTAATTGAAACGTTTAGAATTTCATACTCCATGACTCCCTACCGGAACCGAAAGCGTGAAATTATTTATGAGGGACCTGGTTGGTTGGTTGGTTTGGATGGTGTTCCTCTTTCTCTTCAGTCGATGTATATATAAAGAAGAGGAGCAGGAGGCCTGGAAGCGGTCGACTTTGATGGAAAAGGGATTAAAAATTTAGGGCTGGAAATTCGTTTACCTTCTTTTGCTTTAGTCTCCCCCTTCATTTTTACCCCACCTTGTCGGCGCTTTAAGTCCGCGTGGTTTTTGTTTCTTCTTTCCAAGGAAAAACAAGGAAGGGAATTGGAATGTTACGTGATAATGTATGAGAAAAGGGTCTGTAAATTTTTTAATTTAAAAATTACATGCGATCAGTTTGTTGCGAAAAGTTTGTAATTTGTATCGATGCATTATTTTGAGTTGCATATGCGTCGCCTCGAATGTGTGGCGCTGAATAACTTATTTGACTTCCATATTTCTAAAAATGCGTTGTCTTTTTTTGCATGGCTCTTTTAATATAGTTTTTTTTTAAGACTGGACTCATAAAGTTAAAAAGTGAACAATAAAGCTTAAAGATGGGATTTAATTACAGAGTGTCTTTAATACCGGATTTAATTAAATACGGTAAATTATTTGCAAAAGCATTGTTGTAATTTTTGAGAGAAGAAATACTCGGTGCATTGTTACCATAGACTATTGCAACACCACCTAAAGAGAAAGCCTAACCCCGGAAACGTCATACATTGTTAAAACGTCATAAGTAGTCATCTCGAGGCTAACGAGAGACAGGCCAGGGCACTCAAAAGTCACATGATCATCGGGGTCCGGGCAACAATCCATCCTTCATTGTTTCCAACAAACGAAAAATTACTGATTGTTAAAATCCAAGATGGAGACAATGAAGGATGAATTGTTGGCCGGACCCCGATGATCATGTGACTTTTGAGTGCCCTGGCCTGTCTCTCGTTGGCCTCGTAATCATCTTTAATCGCATTTCTACCAATAATAAGCAATAAATTATGACTAGTTATGATGATGTAACAATGTATGAAATTTTCACGCTCAGGCTTTGAGTAGAGGTGGTGTTGACTGTTGCATAGCCCCCTAGATAATAAAGGCCCGTTCACTAGCCGGTTTCCCTGTAATCACTTTTGATATTAATTGTCACTAGGAGCGCTGCTTTCATGAACTTGTTAGCTGAACGTCGCATAGTAAAAGGAACGTTTATAAACCACCTGGTCAATTTTTGGGGAAGGAGAGGGTCAGGATTTGTTCATATATGACCACCAAAGGGAGGGAGGGGGTCAAATAATGAACAGGTGATCACATTAATTTCAAAATCATTCAAAATTCTGCATTTTAATATCTTTTTTTAGGGGTTGGTCTGATTTCTCTGATCACTTAATTTTTGAGGTGGGAGGTTCAAATATGACCACGTAATCTAATACTATGCCACCGATGACCACAGAGGGGGAGGGGTGAACAGTCCCAAAGATATTGATTCACCATTGCTCGCATGTTGCTCGATAAAATCCCAGAATTACCTGATATTTCTGTCAACCTTATTTACCCACAGGCAATTCAAGATCCTTCCAACAAATTTAATTAATTTCGGCTTTATATAACTTTTTTAGTTGCTTTTTTGCCATGACAATGAAAATATTAAAAACATTAAAAAAATAATATCCCTGCTTCTCCTTTGCTTGTGTAAAAATTCTTGGCTCTCTAAATTTTCTCAGCAAACACAAAAATAATTAGTGTTGCTAAATAGAATGATTATCAGAGTTAAAATGATGCGTTAGACTGCAAGAAATTTGCAAAGAAACCCTTATCTACGAAAATAATAAAATTGTCATAAAAATTGTAATGTAAGAAAATAAAAATTATTTTATTTAAAATTCAATGCTCGCTCTTGTTGCTCATTAGAAAAAATACTTTAGAATTCAAAAATAGATTTTTTTTTCTAATTTAGCTTGTAATTATTGAAAATTATTTTGTTTTATGCATTAAAAATTAAGTTTACTCTTTAGTTTTATAGAAATTAGCAGTAAAACTAACTGTTATCTCTTGATTCTAACAAGTACTCCACTAAACGAAGTTCAGCTTGTCAGCGCCCTCTAACGTCAAACAGATACAAAACTGATTACGCTGATTACCATTGTTTTCTGGCCAGCTGAACGGGCCTTTACTATCTAGGGGGCTATGACTGTTGGCGCATGGACAGAAGCATGAAAAAACAAGTCAGGCACCGAAATGCTCAGGACCGATATAATGTTAAGGAATTGAGGATTTGTTTACTAAAGAAGCCCCTTTGGTTTTTAGGATTAGATGTGGTTGCTAAGGAAGCTTCTGGTTTTTAAAGGCAGGGTATAGCTCTAAAGGCTTTGCATAGTTCAAAATGAATAAAAGTAAAGTACAGACAAGTTGAATGGAGGATGTAGTAATTTTCTATATATTCGAACATATAAAAGTCCTTTAATTTGTAAGCCTATTAAACATCATTTGTGCTTTCCACATGCCATAGAATGACGACCAACCATCCACTATAAACAGCCTCCGCAGAAGGCGGATGAGTTTGCTTGCAGCGCTGCTGAGCCACAATTTTGTTTTCTGCATAAGTTATGTTAATAAAGCCTATACCTCTCTCTCTGCAAAGTTTGATGACGTTTCGCAGCCCATTCTTGTAAATCTTTTAAATTTTGAGCAGGGGTGTAATATATATTTGTTGATTGGATTCAACCCTCAAGCGAATGTGATAACAGAAAGACAATGGAATGACGCCACGCGAGCTTTGAACATCTGTTGATCCTGGCTACCGTTCAGAATTAGGCCTCTTAATTTATTTTCCTCGCTTCATTTTTCACGCTGTCTCATTATGTGTCAGTCTCTCTCCAGACATTTTCTTAATTTTTTATTGGCTTGTAATTTTCTCCTTCGTTCTTCTCGTATATAAAAAATAAGTTCCAGACTCCCTCCCCTCATTTTTTTTTCTTTTCCTCCAACTCGTCACTTGACCCCTATGGAACGAAAACTGGACGAAAAGACTCTCCCTCCCTCGCTACTTTCTTCTTTCTCAGGCACATTGCAAAAGAAATCCAGAGCCTCTTTGCTTTCCTGCAAATGGCTTGTCTTCCTCCGGTTGCTTCATCTATCATTTGAGATCGGAAGAAAGGGATTCAGACACACACACAGGCACATACCATGCACACACATCTTCTTTACTCTCTCTTTCTATCCTCTTCCCCTCAGGCCTCGCTCTATTTGACACTTCCTTTCTTCCGATCAATTGGAAGAAGAATGCGCTGCTCTATTTGATTCCCATCGAAAAGTTGGGTGTAAACCACGAGAAACTAAAAGGGAATTGTGTAAGGGATTACGGAAAGGTCACAAGTGTCACTTACAAGGGAACTATCCGAACAGTTACACACCAAATTGAAATAATTTACTCACCTAATGTTACTATTGATGCTCTCATTAGTAAGAAATCGCAACATTTTATTTTTTTTTTCAAAATAAACCGCGAAAACGAAAAAATTTGAGCGCGCATTGCCATACAAAGACTCCACTGTTACGTCTTAGTTAACGGAGTGTATGTATTAATGCGGAACTTCTATCCTCCACCACTCAACAATAACCACGAATCCACTTCACATGAAAGCAATGGAACTACTTCCTATGAAGAAGCAGCAGACGACAATTGAATGGATTTTGAAACTTTTAAAAATAGATTATTAAAATTAGTTAATTGCCATGCAGAAAAAAATCTGTTTAGTAATTAATAACCATTTCTTTAATTTATATTTTTATTAATTAATTCGGTAATCTTCTTAAATTTTCCGGGGCTGACGTCATGTATTCGCGATTGAAACGAGGGGAAGGCTGTCTAATGATCTAATGGAATCAGCAGCCGAAAATACGAATATGCATTGGTGAGGGGTTATGTATCGTGGTGATTTATAATTTTAAATAAAATAAATACTCATGGATGCTTACCTCATCTTATAGATTAATTCGAGACGAATAATTGTGCAACCAAATTAAGTTTTTTCCTTAATAACACTGCTGTCACTGCAATTCTTTGGCGACCGCAGTAAACGATTTTGCTTCCACCTTGCCGTTATGTTTTTAGCACATTTTCTATAAGCTTATATAGAAATGTGCTTATGTGATCGGTATGTCCGTCCGTCCGTCTGTAGACACAATTCCCACAATTCATTGCGTTGCAATAGAAAGAGTGCATGTATTGAATTGCTGGAAGACACGAATTATCTTCGCATTCGGGAAAACGCGTGTTGAGAACACACATGGGTTCGGCTCTGCGCGTGCTCTAAACGTTAATGAGATGGTGCGCGTGCAGGATGCACGTGTTTGACGATTATTGAAAGGGCAGTTCGGTCTCTAAATCAAGAGAATTTTTTTATTCCTAGGGAGCTTAGTATTTATTACGATAACTTGAAAACGAATTAACTTTTTCAAAGTCTGTTTTAACCATTCCATTAATATGGGACAGAGCACGAACAAGTACGAACGTGAGCTAGCTGGAATAAGTACGTACTATAATGGCACGTGCTTTAATGGTACCATTATGATACCCCCTTAAAAACTTCCTATAACCAGATATGGCACGTAATGATAACGAGTAAATAATGATAATGGTTATTGGCTTAGTAGCATGTGCCCTAATGGTGCCATATGATACCATATGGTACCATTGGAAGTTTCAATGCTAAGGTATGGCATGTAATACATTAAACAACTTGTAACAACATGTTATGAGTGAGTACAACGAATAAATAATGATAATGGTTATTGGCTTAGAAGCACGTGCCCTATTGGTGCCATATGGTACCATTGGAAATTCCAATGCTAAGATATGGCATGTAATATATCAAACAACTCGTAACAACGTGCTATGAGTGAACATAACGAGTAAATAATGAAAATGGTTATTGTTTAGTAGCACGTGCCCTAATGGTGCCATATGATACACTATGGTACCATTGGAACTTTCACTGCTAAGATATGGCATGTAATATATCAAACACCTCATGACAACGTGCCATGAGTGAATATAACGAGAAAGTAATGATAGTGGGAATTGGTTTTGTTGCATGTGCCCTAATGGTACAATATAGTATTGTTAGAACTTTCAATGCTAAGATATGGCGTGTAATATATCAACCAACACATTACGAGTTGTTAGATCTATTGTTATCCATAGCTTATTTGTATGAAGAGCATAATGCTGTTAGGCTTAATGTTATCTAAAACTCACTACTGTTATACATATTGCTAATGAATAGTAGTTAATCGCTTGCTTCTATAGTAGACGATAACGTAGAAACACTTTAGTAATTTAATATGAAAAAATAATAGATGCTTACACAACGCTTCAGTAATTGAGGCTCACTTTGTTTAACATTATGTTGGAATTCTTGCAAATTAAATGTATGAGGAATAACTCCCTCTCCATTTACCTTTCAGTTGTTCAAGTTTATTCGTTTAAATTCTCTCTAAACATTAGCTTACTTAAATAGTAATTTACAATTTAGTTTTCATATTTATGTATTTTCTCTTCAGTGTTTTAAAATGTTGATTAAGTCAATATATCCATGTACGATGCTATTACATGAAAATGTGCTCCCTTTATCCGCTTTGGCGGTAAAATCATTCTTGTTTCCTCTGCTTCCACAATTGCCACCGCCAATGCGCTACGTCATCGCTTCCAAGGCATTTTTGCGCGCCAACAGTGTTCCCTGTAAAGGTTCGGACTGTTCCCTTATTAGTTGCCTCCTCGTCCGTTTTTACCTTGGCAAACAGGTCACGCGGTTTGTGTTTTTTGTAAAATTTCTCTTTGTTTGTGTGGAAATCTGCCACGGAGGTGTATACATTTTATTAAATTTTAAACAGATGTATCTAAACCATTGTCAGGTACACATTCTGGATAATGAATTAGACACATCTGTTTAATATTTTATTCACCCCTTTTGGGGCGCAGATTACTCGATGGCATGGAGTCAGTAAGGTGTTGAAGCACTTGTAAGTCAATGAAAGTTCGCCAGACATTCTCTTAGTTCTCGTCGCAGATTGGTTGGAAGAGGGTCTTGCCTTCTCCTTTTTGTCATCCCTATATTTCTTAGATATATTTCATGATCGCTAAACATCAATAGTATTCTCGGCCATGAAGAAGCAGTCACATCCACGATAAAAATGCAGCATTGCAGGATGGACATGGTCGGCAACAGTGATCATGTAATCCGTGGAACGCACCCGATATTCCATGAATATCAGAGGACCAGTTTCTTACAATATGCTATACCACGTCAAGTTATTGTCTATCTAGCATGTTAGGTAACACATGAAGTATCTACTTATATCAGCGGTTAGTGTCGGTAATATTGTGTAGAATGGGAAAAACCAAAGAGTTGCCCGAGTTCGAAAAAGGCGCAAGCTAGACGAACACTTACAATGAGTAGTTCTTTTTCGAAGTCAGTTAGGCCCTTCTTGTTCCCCATTTCTGGTCAAGTTCTGTAATGAGGCCCACCCAACTCCTCCTTAAATAAGTACACGCTTCAGTCACATGACCTCAAACTCTTTTGCATAAAACAAATTTACATATGTTTCGCACATGTTTCTAATTCATTGACCATGTGTAATCGCAGATCAATCAAAGAATATTTGACATAGTGGTCATTTCGTGTAACTTTGCTCTAATTTATTCAAAATTCCACCAGAGGGAGTTGAACTGGCTTCGCAATTAGCTCTTGTCGATCGATTGGTCTTTTGGTTTATGAGTAAGTGATAAACAGTGTCGGATTGAGTCTGTCAATTTGTTAGGATTTGTGGATCATTTTCGGGAAAATTAATTATTTTGCTCAATGTATTCTGTGCAAATGCACTGCCGAGCTCGTGCCCAATAAAAATTTCAACGCGTCCGCTTCAATTTGGTCATTCGCTATCAAATAATTTGCATTTTATTTTTTTAATGAATCATCAGAGATTAATGTGTGTTCGTGGAACTTTTGCCTTTTACTGGCGTGCATAATATGAACAAAAATAGATAACTGGGAACAGAGATATTAATTACTATCGACGTCAGCCAGTCAAATGCATTTGCAGTTTGCAGGTTAAAGGTGCAAAATCAGTTTCGTATCGCCTTGAAGTTAAAAGTTTTTATTTTTGGATTGAAAGCTAATTTTGCACAATCGGGCCACTCTATTATGACCACCTCCAACTTTGCCGTTAGCAGCGCTAAGGGTGGTAGCATTTCCGAAACTATGAGGTTTGTGAACTGTCCGCGTGCTGCTTGATTAAAGTGTTCCGTGATCGACAGAGGCACCTTTGTGAATAAACGTTGTGAAAATTGCGGAACACTAAGCACCATTGATGTGAGAGTTAAACATTCACCACGAAGACGTCTGCAAGCCGGCTGACATGCAACAGTTGGGCAACCCACCATCCAAATGATCCAGGGAGCTCCGAAGCAGAAGAATGATTGCTGCATTCATGCTGACAAAGATGCATAGTCATAACTTGGGAAGTGTGTTCTATTTATCTGAAGACACAGTTATCACCTTGAAAAGCAAAGTGACTGGTAAAGACTATGAACAAATTTTGAGCAGACATTTATTTCTCTCAGGAAAAGACATGCCGCTTAACATGCCATTGCAGTAACCATTCTTCGTTTGAAGAGCATGAAGGCATTGATATCACAAATTTTCTCTGGTCAGCGCAATCCCCGTATCACGTGATTATTTTAGCTGTGACAGCAGTGTAAGGAGGAAGGACGTATTCAGTGGAATTTAATTCAAAGATTTAATGAGAATAATTTCATTACAATATAAATGTTGAATTGTAATAAAAGTAGTCTTTAACTTTCCAAAACAGGCATAAATTTAAAGCTTTACAATATAAATAATGATAAGTCTTCTGATAGTCTTCTAACGCAGACCTCATGGTTCATGAACTAGGAAAGGAGAATGTGGGTGCTCCGATCTGCATTGATAAATGTAATCCTTAGAAATTATAGGCGAATATATACAACAGCCCAGCAAAATTGTTGACTATCAAATGTTACTTACCGCTCATATAATTTACTTTTACATTACACTCAGAAGAACTTACATTTAAGTTAGCAATGAATGGCCTTAGACTTCCGTCCTACTACTTTTCTTTTGTCGTCGTAGGATTGCGAAATGAGTAAACGGTCTCGCATGTAGAAATGGTTGAGGGTTTTGCCATAAAGAGATCATGAATAAATCAACAGCTAACGAATTATACCTACCTGTGCAAAGAAAGAACGGAAACAAGCATTAATAAAAAAGTAACACGTTTTGGCTTATTTCAAAACTAAAGAGAACAGGTAGGTATCGGAATAGACTCGATAGAACGGGATGGCTTAATTCTAGATTTGTTACTTCATATCCATTTATGAAAAACATTTATCATTAATAACATACAATTCACTTACTGGACGCAGAAATTACGTGAGGTCTCGTACACACGGCACAACGCGCTGAAGCCGGCGTCAGCTCGCACGCTGCTGCTCGCGCTTCATCGCACTCGATGTGGTTCGCTTGTATTCCACTCGTAGTCACAATTCTTTCCGAAGAAGCAAAGCTTTTCTCGGCGGATTTCGTCGCCTCCGTCGCTTCCGATAAGAACTCCCCGTCGCTTGAGAAAGACGTCCTCCCTTGCTGCCGAGCAATGTACCACTTCTCAAACTTTTCTTTTTCTATCTCTGCCTCGGTCTTCTGCCCATTCTTCCTAGCGTTCTTCCAGTCATTTCTATCTTCACTATTCGTCCTCGTTCGTTCCTCGTATCTCTTTCACTTTTCCTTGCTCACGTTTATCCGTCTGCTATCCCCGAACTCATTCTCTTTCCGAGAACTTTGCTCAACCTTCCTAGTTGGTCGTCAAATTCTCTCTGTCTTTACTTTTTCTCTTTTCCACCTTCCTTACCTATCTTCATCTTCCCTCCGATTATCGTCGGCTCTTCTTTCGTTTTCGCGGGGGTGGCTTCTCTATACGACGCTCTTCACTTTTTCCCTTCGCTTTCTCTAATTTTGCCCACTTTCTCATTTCGCTCGCTTCGCGATCGAACTTCAACTTTCGTCGCTGACACCCCGGAACTCCAAAGATGAAGCATTTCTAGTGATTTGGAAAACACAGTTAACAGCCCAAAAACCAGAATGGAAAAAAATTCTGCCTCTCTCAAGGAATTTGAACAGCTTCTACATGGCGATTGGCATAAAATTACATTAATCTCAATGTTTAATTTGTATTTTTACATTCACAGGCGAATTCTGGCTGTGTTGCTTGTCAACGGTGATTTTCTTACATATTATTATAGGATGCCATTATTAAACTTTATGTTTCCATTATTTTATCCAGTCTCAGTATTTTGTAGATTATGTGATCCGGACACCCCTCCAAAATAATGTTACGTGTCCAAATTTACTAATCTCTGATGTCTAAGTTAATATAAATAGTACCGGTGCTGTACGGCTCAGTTCCAACGTAATACCAACACAGGATATCAACTATGCAACAAATCTGCACGCGAGATTTGTCTTTTGCATATATCCGTTTTAACTCTAAGTGATATCATTGAAAATCTCAAGAAGCCATGTTAGCGAATTGCCAAATGGTAGGCCAAAGAAAATGACATACAGATTTCGTCGAGTACTACCACGCCTAGACTATTAGGCCTAACAACAGTTAGCTAAACTAGAGGGTACCCTAAGTTAGACAAATTTTCACAGACGAGTACGAGTACCTGCCGAGTACCTGCGAAAGTTAGAGAACACTGTGTTCCCGTTGCTGTTGATTGAAGATAGCAGTTTCTCTAGTTTTTACCACACTTCGGACATAATATCTGTCAGTGGCTGATGGGTAAACTGGTCATTGGATTGGCTGGAGGGGTCCTGTGCAGTGATGACCACGTTCGCAGATCTCACATCACCAGATTTTTACCTGTGGATCCAGTTGAAACAACTTGTGTACAGAAGTATGCACTGTGAAATTCCAAAGCAAACGTCACTTTCAGCAACGCACCCTATAGGCCTGTGACAGCATCGCTCCCGACATTCTTGTGCGCGTGAATAATGAATGGATAAAGCGCCTTGAGCTCTGCGTACAACACATTGAAAAAATCCTTTAGCTGCTGTAACCCAGTTTTCGGTATGTGTTTTTGTTTGGAAAATGTCAATGTTTTTGTTAATAGCTTTTGAACCAGCACAAATAACTAAAATCCGATTGCAGGAGTGAACACATGAGAAAAAAATGGTGTTATTTGATATGTCACATGGCTCCCTTCCCATTTAAGAAAATGAACCTGTACCCAACATGGCGGATTTCAAGATGGCGGCCAAACTCCAAAACTATCCCAAGGATACAGTACCTATCCTATTCCTTGCTGGCATGGTCATATCGTTCATTTTACACATCATTTCCGAAATACAGCTATGTGCAGTGACATTGGCAATACTGGACACCCTGTGCAATTACCATTTGCCGGGAACTGAGGACTCTTATGTATCCTCAGTTTAGATTGACGTTTAGATTGGTGTAGAGATCACCGAAGGTGGACCATGGAACAGTGGGTACTTGCCTTATGGAGCAACGAATCTTGGTAGGTAATCTAGGAATCAGAAGGTCGTGTTTGGCTTTGGCGGATGTCCGAAGAACGCTTCATGCTTGACTTTTCATGGTGGGACTACTTGTTCCAGTAGAAGGAACAATGACATCTGCAACTTACCTTTACATTTTGGACGATTTTGCACTGTTAACATCGTGGTAAGTGTTTGGGATTGGATCATTCCAACATGATATATCTCCTCGTCACAAAGCAAGGATGTGAAGGAATGGTTTGAGAAGTCAGGGATTGAAAAATTGAAAAATTGAAAAATTGATGTAAATCTCATTGAGCACCTGTGAAATGACTCCTGAATTTCTAGACCAAAGTCTGGTGAAAACCTCTCCTCGAAGAGTAGGGGAAGTAATAAAAACAAAGGGAGGTCTAGCACCATAGTCAATTTTGAGAAATCAGCATTGCAGTGCAAAACTACAGGCACTGTGCGTCATTAAAATTTTATTAAATGATTGCTATTTATTCAATGCTAATAAAAGGTTTTAACATCAACTCCAAAAAACCTAAAAGAGCGACTCGGATTTCATTCATTGTAATGCTTTCTCCCTTATCTTAATTAGTGGTTAACATTTTAATTATTATGTTTATGATTATTTCTCTTTTGATTTTTATAGGCCGCTAGGAAGAGCCAGTTTTAATGCTAACCTCGTAAATTTAGTTGAGATCCAATTTTCATTATTTTTCGGCACAACTAAGAGAAGGAACCGCAGCAAACCAATTTGGAAAAAGTTTTTCGCTTAATTCCCTTTTAAGAGAGAGTGAGAGAGAGAAGTGGTTTTTTTTTTGTCTGCCTGTGTGCTGTGCGTGTTCTCCGCTTTTTATTGTCTTTGAGTAGCAGTCTATTTCATTTTTATATTGGCGGTGCCATAATGCGTTTTATATTTTATCATTTTTTTCTTTCTTTCTTTTTATTTGCGATCGTTTTCATCGGCGAGGCCATAATCGCTTTTTACGAGTCCTGTAGAAATAACGAAAGAGGAAGTTGGGGGTGGGTGAGGAAGAGGTTTCTTTTTTTTTAAAGTAAAAATGTAAAGAGAGAGAGAAAAAGAATTAGAAAATGATGGAAGTGAAAGTTCAAAAGAAAGTGAACGAAATGTTGGCGAAGTTGCGTTGAGTAATTTGCGAAACAACTTAGACTTGGCCAAGTTGGGAATTTCTCTTCTGTTCATTATTGATTCCTATTTCCATACGATCACTATGTATAGGATGCGGGAAAATATTGGCACCAAATTCAAAAGAGCAACAATACATAATGTTAATGGCGTTTCATAGTATCAGTCAGTTTTCTAAGCTCAAAGTGCCCACAGACGTTTCTTGAAATTTTTGAGTATAGGCCGCAACAACTGTGTAATTCGACCCCATTCTCGTCGCAGCGATTTTTTCAATGATTCTCAAACTTTTGTGGGCTTAGCACAAACCCTAGCCTCCAAGGTGGACCAAATACTGTAAATCATCAGGTTAAGATATGGGAAGAAGTTGATCATTCTTAGGATATGTTGAAATCCGGAAAATTGGTCTTGCAGCATTCCTACATTGTTTTCGCTTTGTGGGCCGGTGCTAAAAACGTCCCCTGTCATCGCCGAAGCGCTGATCACCCCACTTAAGTACTAGGGCCTCCGAAATGTCGCGGCGGCACACATCTTTGTTGATTTTGAGTCCGTCTTAAACGAAGACCAAGGGGTGTCATGTCACTGGCGCAAATTCCGCCCCAGGTCATGATGGATTGTGGTTTTTGACGATCATGATGTTCAATAACGGATGATGCCCTAGGGGCCTCAGTGGACCACATCTGTCGTTTTGGCGATTGCGCGGTTAAGAAATAAAAACTGAGAATATGGAAAAGAAATGCTACTTTCGAAAAAAGAATTTACGAAAAAACTCTCACATGACAATATACTAAAGTATCCTGTTTTTTGCTGTTATTAAGAAATTAGGGGAGAGGCGCATGAGTAAGTTGGGACGTTTTCAAGAAAATATTTTTCGGAACCACACTGTATTAAAAAATACACTTTAATTTAAGAATCATCAACAGACGCTATTACAGAGTGATTCAAAAGTCGCGCACATCAAAATAATAATAAAAACTAGACGACATTAAATAATACTATTTAATACTATTTGATATAGTATTTACACAACCCATGTATACTTTTACAACATATGTTCAAAATATAAAAGTTTCAAAGTAGCCGATTTACACAAGTTATAGACAATCGAATTTGAATGTGTGCGACTTTTAGAAAATACAGGAAAAATCATGAGCATTAAATGCCAAAAGAATCCTAGTTTATAACATTTTTATAATTGTATAAACGTCTCATTTCAACATGGAACGCTTGTATGGTAAATACAATACTTGATTGGTTGGTTGGGTGAAGTTTCAGGGCGTCGGCTGCTGTGGCCATTTTGCGCCCGACGAAAAGTTAAAATAACAACACTTAGTGGACCAAAACAAAAATATAAAATAAACTTAAAAACTCAGATGAAAGAGGGAAGTTAAGCACATACACACACAAATCATATATACTTTGTCTCACTATATGAAAAAAGTTGCAAGGCAGTATGGGAAAGCACATCACTACTTTTTCACCTACGCCTCGTAAAGTAGTCTCCGACTGCGCACGCGTAGTGCTCAAAAACATAAAGCACTGTTTCAGTTTCATTTTAGCCTCTATGGATTCAGTTTCATTTTTATTGGCTGCGCGTTGATCTGAATGAGATGACAATGGTAACGTGGCTTTCCCATACTGCCGTGCAGATTTTTTCATATAGTGAGACAAAGGTTTTTATAGAGAGCATCGGAGGAATATAAAAATATAAAATCACTAAAATGATGACTATGTTGTTTAAAAATCACCATAAATTGACACCAAACCCTCTCTTTTTCCCGAATTGATGACTATGATTAACGTGTAAAGGCATTAAACAACCTATATGTATTGGTTAAATTTATACAACACAACAACCGAGATGAAAAAAAACAACCTATATGAGTTGAAAAATATGAATAATAAAAATATTATTAAAATCCTGGGGTTGTTTCCTAACAGGAAATCTAAAGAATAATTCAACCCTAAAGAGCGTCGCAAGTTATTGTGCAAATGGCACTGTGTAAGAGTATGCTCAATAGTCATTATTGCTCCACGATGAGGCTGGTTTTTTTTTTAAATAAATGAACATGAGTAAGACGGCTGTGACCAATCCTTAGCCGAGTTAGCACAACATCTCTCCGATTGAGAGACAAGGTAAGTGCCATGGGGAAATGGCACGCTTTATGTCAAATAGTTTATTTTCTGGGTTGAGAGACCAAGACTCCTGCCACGAAGATACAAGTTTTTTTTTAGATCACCGGGAACAGATGTTCGGGAATTGAAAGTAATTTAGTGACCGGTAGATATGTAATAGCATCTTTTGCCGCCTTATCAACCCGTTCATTTTGCGATATACCCATGTGGCTAGGTATCCAAACAAAATAAATTCTAGTACCTTGGGATTCCAGGAAATGAAGATATTCCTGTATTCTTTCAACAAAAGGTTTGTCAGAATCGAATGATTCCAGTCAGTGATTGCAAAGCGCTCCTAGAATCAGCGAATATCCAAACATTAGCATCCGGATAATGAAAAGAATACTTCAGCGCTCTGGCAATGGCTACCAATTCCGCTGAGAAGATGGAAAACTCATTTGGCAATCGATAGGAAAAACGGAGTGGTTTATAAGGAACGCACAGCCAACTCCCTCTTCTGATCTGGACCCATCTGTGTAAATATGCATACCATCCGGGAGAGTTTCTAAAAAATCATTAAAAAGCACCTAAATACAATACTTGGAGAGATCCGTTGATATGAGCGTTTCCGCTATGTCCGTCATAGTTAATGTTCTTTCGAATTCTGAAACCCTGGACAAACTTATAAATCACCCTGTACTGAGCTCTGTTGAGCGACCTACACTGCACAAAAATGAGTCGAATCACAGATTAGTCTAGTAATGCTTGTGTGTATGTTTATATTACGTTCGACATTCATAAGAGTGTCAATTTCTTATATACATATTCCACTTGTTTTATTAGATTCATTTGTATGTTGTTGTTGTTTTCTTTAGAAATTTTTAATAAAATTCTCATAAAATATGAAAAAGATCAAATGCGACTCGAGATGTTCATACAAATAGCCTGAGGGTGGACTAGAACACTACCCGTTCCATGTTCCTTGCTCATGATTGAACTCACTGGCACACATTGTCTATCCCTAAGTCACGCTCTTGAAGCGCCTTTGGGGCATGGGAGCTCCGGTTGGCTTTCCACGTGTTGTTCGCAGCGTTTGTGAAAGGAGACTGTTGCCATTGGAAACCCCAATAACGGCTTTTGCTCTCCTTGAATCGCAGCTCTCGCCAGACAATGCCTGTTCGATAAGACAGGTTTTATCAAATTCCAATAGATGGAAATGTCTCACCCCAACTCAGATAAGCCAACTGAGAGTGAGGGGTTTCTTTATAGGGTAGGACTCGCAGGAAACGCAGTATCTTCCAGATGATATTTTCGTTTGTATGTTATAAACGCGGGAAATGGTCGACTCCAAACTGTTGAGGGAGGCGTTTGATTTCCGATGTGGCCGAAGCAAATCTTAGAAAAGTCCTGGCAGTATGCAAAAGAGTCTACTATCGCCCCTCTTATTTATTATCTTCTCTATAGGTCTTAAAATGGATTGGATAGACAGGTCCAGCCGAGGCGATGAGCATGCTAGTTTGGTTGACTGTTTGGTGGAGAGGCTGATCTTTGATGACGATCTTTTCCTCCTTTGGTCTCCTTGCATTGATCTTCATCATATACTAGATTGGGTTGCAATCATGTGTCAAAAGGCTGGGATGAAAATCGGTGTAGCCAAGACTGAGGTTCTGGTCCTTTCAAGACAATTTCTCAGTACGCTTTCCATATTAGGGGAACACCACTGAGACAGTTGAAGAAGTTCAGTTATATCGGGACTGCATTGACGAGTGATGTGTGGCAGAACAGAGAACTGGATGCTCGGATAGGTGCAGCAACCTATGTCAAAACGAACTGTGGAGATCCATAGTAACGAAACGTGAGCCAAAAAACAAAACTAAGCTCTCTGTTTTCATATCTTTGTCCCCATTCTCACCTATGATCTTTCAAAAAGGGAGTCTTTCGTATTGACCAGCTACTTCTCCGCATTGAGAGGTCTCAGTTGGGTTGGTAAGGCCACGTGAAATTGATGCCGTAAACTGATCTTCCTAGGCAGATGATATTTTCCAAACCGTTGGATAAGAGGCCGAGGGATCGGCCTAGTACCAGGTGGCTAGACTATATAGAGAATTTGGGTTCGAGTTGCTTGGGTATTACCACTGAGGACATGCGCCTGATGGCGGAAGATCGCGAGTGCTGGAGATCATCCGTAGAACTACTGCCCCCATGACCGTAACGGATAAGTGGGATTGAAAAGTATGTTTTACACAATCGGACCACGTTATAATGACCACCGGCTAGTAACCAGAATAATCGCCCTATGTGGCATGGCCAGAGCCAGTAAGATGCTGAATGGTGCCCACGGGTATCTGGAGGGTGCCATGATAGCTGCTGAAGGGTGCCATGCGTCCGATAGCTGCTGAAAGGTGCATGGTGTAGTATCCATGGCAGTCGAGGCGAACCTTATGTGCTCGATTTGATTTAGTCTGAAGAATTAGGGGGCCAGACTAAATCAAGCCTTGGTCGTGTTCTTACAATCATTTCCGCATTGACCTGCTGGACTATCCCATCTATTAGCCGTGTTGGTTGGAGAGTAAAATTTGGATAATACATTGAGTCGTATTGGTTGTTCGTAATTTGTATGATGGTCGTTCAGAAGTGATTAACAGTTCTATGCCTCAATGCATCAGGTTCAAAGGGGTGCCTACCCTGCTATTAATAAATGGAATAGGTTGGTTTGTTGGCGTTCGAGTATCTTATCCAACCCCTGTAGCTGTGTTCTGTGTTTGTGCGCTAAAATAGGATTCGCGTTGCATCCGTGCGTAACTCGTATACCTTATTAGACATTTGAGTGAAATAAACGAAACGGGAGAGAACGGAGCAGCCAAAGCAGTCAAGTGGCCGTTTTGTTGTCCCGTCGATTCCATTTCGGCTGTTTGCCTAGCTTGACGGCGATCGCTTTCCGTCAGGAGGGGTTGGCCTGTGATGGCGCCCTCCGATGATGGAGGATGACTTTAATCACCGCAGTTGTGTAGCTCTCGGGTCGCCGTTAAAGAATCCTTTGTCAAGCGGTCGATCGAAGAAGAAACGGGGCTCTTGAAGGAGCCATTTTTATCGCTTTTTCTTTTTTAGCTCTCTCTCTCCTCAAATAATTCTCTTCGATTCCCCTTTTGTCCTCTGCCTGACTTTGGACTGTCCTGACTCATCCCGCTTCGCCTTGCTTTCCAGCGACCCCTGCCGTCGATGTCGCTGTCGCCGCCGGCATCGCACAGGGATAGGGGCAGAGGGGGAGGGACGAGCAAAAGGGCCTCTTTTCTGCCGTTGATTCATTGAATAGATGGGGACAGGACTGCTCCTCGCTTGCGCCCGTGACCCTCAGCTACTGTCCGCCGCTCGTCTATCAGGCGCTCCTTTTCTAGGATGTCACTGGGGACAAAAGGGAGAGGAAGGTGGAGGGAAGGAGACGTTTTTTAATTGGGTAGGAAGGGGGTCTGTTTGTTCTTTTAAAGTTTATTTGCGCGACTGGGCTGGAGTGATGTTAGCACGTTTGTCAGGACGGGGAGAGACCCAGCGTGAAAGCGACGAAGAACATTCTTTCGCGAAGTTTTGAGCCAAGTGAAAGAAGAATTTATGAACGGAATTACTACGGCAAAACAGACCCTCCCCCCTAGGTGACATTTTTGAGGAAGAGCTTTTTCAAAATTAATTTCTATTTTTTGGCGGGAAAAAAGGAAGCTGTTACACCCAAGACTGGCCAATGAATTAGAAACGTGCAAATTTTGTTTTAATCCGTTTTTATGCAAAGAAGAAGTTGGATGAATTGGGGGCCAATATTGAAATAACGAAGCAGCTAATTGGATTCTCGATATGCAGAGTACTCAATCGTTGGACAACATGATCTACAATCTTTGTCCAAAAGGGGTAGCTGTGGTACCTCAAAAACAATCCATCATGAGCGAGACCGCCCTTGTACGGTGAAACAGGATATCTACTATGCGACAATTGTCAAATGATTCTTCCCAGATCAGCGCATCCAAATGGGCAGTCACATATTCATACTCAAACTTCTGATTTCTGCAAAGACCAGGAAAGTTGGAAAGTGTCTGGAACGTCATGGCTAGACAGGTCCAGACTGAAAGAAGGTTGTCTGCTGATGTGACGAATCACAATACACGTTGTTTTGTATACAGGGTTTAGTGGGAGCCCCATGAAGTAATGGATCCAGCATGCCTTATACTGCAAAGGTTCTGCTGTTGGTGTGGGCCTTCTTCTGCTTGTATGGAACGTACCCTCTGAGAAGATAATAAATAAACTGAAGAAACTGTTCAAACATATCATAATGAAGAACTTCTCTTTGAGTTGAATTTTATCAATTTATTTGATGGTTTAAAGGTAAGAAGAATTCCCGATTTACGAGTCGGGGACCTCTCTGCCGATTGAGCTGATTTGTGACTTCGGTGCCAGCGGAAGGCATGGTTCTTGGTTCGAGTCCAGCTTTGCTACTTGTATAATTATGACCCCCTGATATTCATGGAAGATCAAGTGCGTTCTACGACTACTTGAACACTGTTGCCGACAAGTCCATCCCGCATGTCCAGACGAAGACGACATTGCTCCTGTTCGTTCAGCAGTTTACTTTGTTTATTCTGGCGTCCTAGACCTCAGATCTCAACCCCGTAGGGAATGTTTGGAACACTTTGAAAAGACATTTACGACAGAAGAGTTCGTCTACAATGGTGTCTGGAACTTCGTGACTGATCACGATACAATTTGTTTTTACCGACGGTAGGCAGAGGGTTTGGCGGGTGTCCCATGAAATAATGGATCCAGCATGCCTTATCGAGACAATTCAAGTTTCTGGTGGTGTTGTCAAAGTATGGAGCTTCTGCTGCTGATATGGAGATGGTCCCCTGATATTCATGGAAGAAGGGTACGTTCCACGGACTATCTGAACATTGTTGGTTCAGCACGATTGGTTCAGTAGCTTAGCGAGCGCTAAGATGACTTCCGTCATTTATCCTATGGCCAGATCTCAAACTCCTTAAGCATGTTTGGCACAATCTGGAAGGCTATATACTAAGCAAGATCGTCTTCCAAGAAATCTGCTAAGAGAACTAAGCGAATGTTTGTTGAACGTCTTGTCTTCCATTGACTTGAAAGCCAACCGTATACATGCTCTACGAGACCCAATAATGTATTAAGCACATGTTTCATTGGCCAGTCAACATCGTCATCATTTACAAGCATCATCTATCCATTGTAGGATGAGGTTTCCTCCAAATTTTTTCCATGCAAAAAGCATGGTTAATTTGAAACGAAATTGGCCAATAAGCCTCTACGCTGGCCAAACACGCATTGGAGACTTACCATTAGAAAAAAACAAACACAAACATCTCTGCCACTCCGGACTCCAACCCGCTACCTAGTGATCACAACAGCCAGAGGACCTGCGTCCTAGCTCTGCAGGTGTAGCTCTGGCTTTTTCTCGACTCTATAGACTCGAATCTTCACTCTCTCCAGTTCCCTTGGCGAACTCCTGGACTCGTATAAGACCATGACTAATTATGAAAGAAGCGGCTTCGCTTTGAATTGCAAGAGTTTGTAAAAGTCGGACGGTTTCCATGCCTCTTTACGAAAACCAATAAGCAATATAAATTGGAAAAGCAATTTGACGGTGGATGGCGCTGGGGCTCTAATATTCCGACGCACTTTAATGTTGATGTGGAACAGCTCTCGCGATCAGAATAGAAACGAAATTTTTAACAGAAAAAATTCCGTTCCGATTGTTCTTTTCCATTTTCTGGTGATATCTAAACTAGCATTAATTATACATAAACACCCTAAGTGCTCGATAAATATAGCCCACTTAAAGACGCCATTATTATCTGCCCTTCTCCAATATTTTTTATTCCTTTGATCTTATATCTCCTTTTCCAACAAATTTACATAAGCTTCGTGTTTCCCGTAACCCGTATAGTATTTAGTTTTTATTCGGGAAAGTAGACTTAAATAGCGAGCTCTATTAAAAGCATATTGTGATTGGTCTCTGCATTATTCATTGGCTAAGAATGGATTTTAAGAATAAATATGAATAAACCCCATTTATTCGGTTGCTCTTTTTCCCTATTGTTTCATCCATGCATACATTTACTCTTCAAAGAAAATTGAAATTGAAAACAAGAATTATTTCGCGGCCGTTTGTGAACCGTTTCGGTACATTAAAAATTTATTTTATTTTTCATTGTTTGTAAAATCCGATTAGTTGGTTTTATTTAGATGGCGGTTCTCGATTTTTCGATGTTAGGAATTTTTTTATGATATATCGGGTCATTTCAAAAGTTTTTGTGTATTTTCATTGATACATTTGAATTTGTATATCTTACAAGGACTCACTTAGCTTGTGCAGCATATGATCTAAACTGGTGAAAATCTCTGGGAGAGATGTTAGGTGTCAGCTGTGTACGGAGGATGAGGCAAAGCTTCCCATCTAAGCCGCATAATAATCTTTGAACTGGTAGCAATTGTGGGCTTTTGCGATTGACCAATGCAGGTTGGTGTTAGAGGAGGATGTCACGAGCCTCCTGGAGCATATCCCAATAGTACTTATGTGTTGTGATGATTTAGTCTTGTTCTAAGACTTCAAAGAGCACTAGTCCAACTGCTCTCCAGAAAACAATCGGCTACACTTTCTTTAAGTGTAGGTCCTGATTTGGGATCTTTCCAGAAGTTCTTTTGGTGATAGCCGTTGATAGGAGCGATGAATAGTATTGTAGAGGATTCATTTTTCATCACACTTAATGATTCGATCCAGCACTGGCTCTCTGTGATGAAATTGGAGCAAGGAAGAGCAAGTGATCAGGCGTTGTACTTTATTCGCTGCTGACAGAGCACTGGGGGCTTTTGTTTTTACTTTTCCCATTATTCGAGAGTTCCCTCTGTCACTGAGAGTTGGCTGGCTAATTCATAGTTTGGCGTGGATTAGCTTCAATGAGTGCCATCTTCATCAGCAGCACTGGCGGTCATCCCATAGCAGAGGTTATCTTCGCGGGATTCATCTCCATCCCGTAAATTTCGAAGGCATTCTGTCTGTGCGCTTGACATATACACTGAAGAGACAAAACATTATGACCCTCACCACATTGGTGAATGAACTCGTGGATCACGTGGAGGGCACATAATTAAGTGGGAATGGTATTTAATTGCTGCTGGAGAAGGTAAGTAATAAGTTTTGCACTTAATTTTGTGAGTGATGGGAAAGGCTGCTGATCTAAGCGAATTTGATAGAGGGTAGATTGTAATGGCCCGAAGACTCGGAACGAGTATCTCCGAAACTGCACGACTGGTAGGTTGTTCACGATCTGCCGTTGTTAGTATTTATGCGAAGTGGATAAATGACGGAGAAACCAGCAGTAAACGCCAAGGTGTTGGACGCCCACGCGTCGTCAGAGAAAAAGGATGTCGGAGACTGTCCCGCTTGGTAAAGCAAGATCGGCGACAGACAGTGGCTTAGCTGACAATCCAATACACTGCAGGTCTAAGTGCAAGTGTTTCGGAACAGACAGTTCAGCGGACACTGTTGGATATGGGACTGCGCAGCAGACGTCCTAGTCGTGTGCCTCTGTTGACCAAGCGTCATTGTCAATTACGCCTACCTGTTAAACATCCTCAGCATATTGTAGCCACAGGTATAACGGATCGCCATATAATACCGGAGCATAACGATCATGAAAATTGGGATTTGCCCATTAGGCAATCGCACATGATTAGATTATGTACCCGGGAACATCGAGACGGGATCATGGATAGGTGGAAGAGGGGTACCTGGTCGGATGAATCACGATTTCTTATTCATCACGTCGATGGTCGTGTCAGGGTACGCCGACTTCCAGCGAACAGTTTCTCCCTCTCCCTTTGTACAGCAGGTCATACACAGGCTGATGGTGATGGTATTATGCTTTGGGGTACGTTCTCATGGGCGGCTCTGGACCCGTAGTTGTGGTAGAACGGACCATGAAAGCTGCGGACTATCTGAACATCATTGCGGACCAGTTGCACCATTACATGGCCTGTCTTCCCAAATGGAAATGGAACCTTCCAGCAGGACAACGCCCCATGTCACAAGGCTCGAATTGTTGGAGTGGCTCGAGGAGCATAAGGATGAATTCCAATTAATGTCCTGGCCATCTAACTCGTCAGATCTTAATTCGATAGAGCACATTTGGGATGTCATGGAACGGCAGCTCGGAGCTCAAACATCGCCATGTCGGAATATCTCGACTTTGTGTGACCGCTGCCTAGACATTTGGTACAACCTGTCTCCAGTCATCTACCAAGAACTTGTGGCATCCATGCCAAGGTGAGTTGCAGCTGTTCTGCAGTCAAAGGTGGCGCAACGCGTTATTGAGTAGGTGGTCATAATGTTTTGGCTCTTCACTGTATTTCGGGGCAATGTGGCCCAGTTTGAATTGTTCAAAAAGTAATGCTACTCGAATTTGACTTGAGTATTTACCGTTGTCGACTCTCATTGACTGCTTTTATTCTGCGATGAAGTAATTTATTTAAGCAGACTTCTCAAAAGGAATTGGTATGAGGATGCAATTCATGTATGACGGAGCCTTTTCTGTTGAGGTCCTATTTATTTTCAATGATCAGGATGCATAAATACGCATAAACTTCTTAAATGATCTGATATATACGTGGCGGAAAATCATTTCAGATGCGCAGAGTAGAGCAGAGGTTTATGGGAAGGTGCGAGCTAGAACAGTGTTTCCACATAGTAGCATGAAAAAACACCTATGTTTCGATTTAAGGGTTTATCAGGAGCTTTAGCTAAAATTTAAAATTTTCAAATTTAAAATTCCTTCTGTGTCTCAGCTAAAGCTACTTCTTGTTCCTTCTTACAATATTTTATTGTTTGTTAAATCCGATTAGTCGTTGGCATTTACATGACGGATTTCATTTCTGCGATCTTTTTTTTTATGTAAGCATGTTTTTATGATCTATCTAATTTTTTTCTTTATTAAAGAGAATTATAGAACTTTTTCCCGATCCTTTACCCTTTTGTTTTCATTAAATTTATATCGAATCGATAAAAATTCTGAAATAAGAAAATATATTATATATCCTTCCAGTATCGCCGTTTTAAAGAGTTATGCAAAAGAAAAATTCTCAACCCCTTTTCCCATGATGATTTAAGTTGGTCCTCTTCTCGTTAAAGGAGTTAAAAATTCAAATTCAGAAACATTGGGGGGAAAGAAATAGAGAAAGAACGAGAATGAGGCTTCCACCATTTAAGGAATTTTTAAATTAGAGTTCATTCTGAAGGAAGAAAGATTGTGTTGGGGCTGAAGGGGGGTCTTGAAAATGATCGTCGGGAGAAGGAGATCTTCCATTTTGGCGGGAACATTCCCCACATGCCAGCAAACATTCTAGGGGATTAGCATTGAACAAATCGTGGCCCAAAGAAAGATGAAGAAAAAAGTTGAGGAATTGTCGAGGAATAGTTTTCGTTGCCCTAATTAAATTTTTATTTTAAGTTTTGGAAAAATGCTTTATACAGACGTTTTGAAATTTTTAAATAGGCTTAGCGAGCGTGGGGGTTGGTTGTTCAATTAAAGTTCCACGTTCCAGACTTGAAGGGCTTTTTTTGTCTTTTCCCTAATGAGAGGAGCAGTTTTGCCATTCATCATTTTCTGCCATTTAGGAATTTCTATGGCATATTTTTAATTATATTTTGCGCATTTTTGTGATGAGTTCAGCAGTTGTTTAACAGGAAGCAGGTAATGCACTATTGGCTTATTAAATCTATGGCAACGAAAACTTGCGTGGAATTAGTTTTGTGTTATTTTGTGCAAATCTTATCATTATACAGTAAAATGCTATTGTCAGCAGAATCAAAACTGGCCAATGAACCAGAAACTGTGTAAATCAGTTTTAATCCGCTTTTGTGCACATTAGTTTGTGGTCATATGATTGAAGCGTGTATTTAATTAAGGAGTTGAATGACTAATAATAGAACTTGATTAGCATGGGGGAAAAGAAGGCCCCAACTGATTTCGAAAACGGAGTCATCCTTGGTGCTCGTCTAGCCGAAGTGACGATTGTGAAAACGAATCAGTTGACTGGATTCTAGAAAGGTGTGATTTCCAGACTATTCAACAGTTGGAAAAATAATCCAGTCTTTGTCTAAAAAGGGTAACCATGGTATCTTAAAAGACGGAGAAACAGGACATTCACTGTACAAACTGTTTTTAACCACGTTTGTTTCCAGCCCATATCTGAGAGATAAGATCATTTAGATGCGCCGGGAGTGGTAGCGGATCTAAATCGGCAGTCGCATGTCTATACGAAAGTCTCTAAACCCTCATTTCTACACGAATAGAAAAGTTCGTCTACAGTTGTATCTGAAACGTCGTAACTGAACACGTGAAGACTGGAAGTTTACGTTGCCTAACGAATCATAACATACATTTTCTGTACAGACGGTAGGCAGAGAGATTGGCGGACCCCTTGGAGCAATGGATTCAGCATGTTTTATCGAGACAACTCAAGATTGTGATGGGGACGGTTTGGTATGGAGGTTCTTTTTACTGGTATGGGACTGGTCCTCTGATGTTGATAGAAGGCCAGCTGCGTTCCACGATCAAGTCCATCTTGCAATGCTCCATTTTCTATTGCCCATCCCACATTTGACGGCTTCTTCATGGAAATGTTCGGAAATGTCCAGCACGGTTTGGAAATGTCCAATGAGCACATAGATGACTTCCCCATAGAGAATGTTCGGGACATGTTGGAACGATATATCCAACAGCAAACATCCTCTTCCAATCCATCCTCTAAAAGGAACCCATCCGAATCTGTACAAGGAACTCTTTGTTTGCGCGTAAGCACACCTAGAAAGCGATGACGTTGCGCGATGGCGATAGCGGAAGTGAAAAGGAAAAAACACCGGTAAAGGGGAAGCAAAATCGTTAACGGCGGTCGCCAAAGAATTGCAGAAAACTTTAATCTTGATGTATAGTTATTCGTCTCAAAATAATTTATAAGATGAGGTAAGCATCCATTAATATGTTTTTTGTTTCAAATTACAAAGCACCGCGATACATACCTCCTCACCAACGAAGTCATCTTCAGCCCTGGAAAATTTACGAAGATTATAAAATTAATTAATAAAATAATATAATAAGGAAATGGTTATTAATTACAATACAGATTTTTTTTACTGGATAGCAGTTAGCTAATTTTAATAATCTAATTTTAAAAAATAAAGTTCGTTTAGAAACTTCAGAACCCATTCAATTATCGTCTGCTGCTCTTTCATAGAAAGTAGTTCCATTGCTTTCATGTAAAGTGGATTCGTGCGTATTGCTGAGTCGCGGAGGAAAGAAGTCCCTTCAAGGCCATTAATACACACACTGCTTTAACTATGGCGTAACAAGGGGGTCTTTGTATGGCTGTTTGCTCAAATTTTTTCGTTTTTGTGGATTATTTTGAATGAAACAAAATAGTGCGATTTCTTATTTTGCAAGCATCAATAGTAGCAATAGGCGAGTAAAATATTTCAATTTACTGTGAGATACATGTTAGGATGGTTCCTTTGTAAGAGAACTAAGGGACTGTTTGGTCAATGCCTGATCATCCATTGACTAATAAATCCTTCCTTCATCACCTTATTGACTCTATGCTAATCCGCTTTCTTGCTATAATATTGGAATACATCTAGGCGTATTTAGAAGGGCACAGCGTCCTGCCTGCCCCTTCAAGCTGTTCTTCCCGCCCAAGTTGTCCCTGTCACTTCAAAACTCCGTGCATCCTGCCTCTTTATTCCTCTGAAAATCGCCTTTCCTGTCTATTTTCAAATGACTTTGGCCTGTTCTGACTTATAGCTTTAGCTCGGATGGTACTTCTAAAAAATATTTATAATACTGTCTTTTGGGATATCTTTTCTTAAATTATATACGATGAAGGGATAACAGCGTAATTGCTTTGTGGGGTATTCATCCGTCAGATTCATTTTGCATAGAGAATGTTCTAAAAGTCAGGGGATTATAAGCTAATTAAATATCTGGTTACGATAAATTATTTCAGCTCTTCAAACATCTGGAAGATCTCCTGGATCTCTAATTTATTCCTGGAACAATGACTGATTAATTTTTCTAACAGCGGAGTGTGACTGAGAAACGCGCGACCAAAGTAAATATCCCCACCCCCTTTTCTCAATCAACTTCCAAATCACTGAAGCCGGCTCTTCCGTTGCATTCTATACCAATGCAGGCAACCGGTTAAAGACTCTTGAATTATTTCGAGTTTATACCGATTATGGTCTTGATATAAATTTATTAACGCGAAGCGACCGGCACCGAAAGCGAGGCCATTTCGAGAAATTTTAGGAATTCTAGTAACGAAGATTGACGGGAGAGGGCGCAACGAGACATCCAGTTTGCATCCAGCCAAACATCCAGCTAATTTAATCAAGGAAAAGGTGCTTTTCCATGCAATTCCCCATATAGTATATGATAATGCGGTGGGAGGGAGGGGGGAAACGGCCTGATCTGGGGGGAGGGAGGGGGCTTTTTAAGGAATTAGCGCTCTGCCCCTCTTCATTCTAGGGTGAACTGTACAATATTTATAATATCTTGTAGGTTAAAGACTGATGATTTGCTTCAAGATAAGTAAAATAATAAAAGATAACTACTTAATTAGATTAGTAAAAATCGGGCTCGTCGCCTCTACCAAGCTGGGCCACCGCGGACACTAGTACAGAAAAGCTGTCTCCAAGTGTCCTAAAGACTGCTAAACAAAAAAGTGGAAGCCCAATGATAGGGCAGATATATGGCGACTAGTTAGATACTCGTGGTCCGTATTTCGAGTCGCAGAATTTTTCTTTGTATTTCATCTAAAATTTAATTTTCGCATACTTTCCGTAATTCGGGCCAATAAAATACACCCATGCTCAAAAATTTAAGGGATTTATAAGACTGGGCAGTTTGGTCCGCAAAATTTCATCAACTTTGCAGAGAGAGAGAGAAGCAGTAGGTTTTTATTAACATAACGGATGACCCTAAATGCCAGACTTTATAGGTAATCCACTGCAACGGCTCTCGCTACGGACTTAGCGGCGTATAGGGGACATCTGTTTCGAGGCACACAATCTACATCAAGGTTCTCGCTTTCTGCTTGGATAGGGCGATCATTCAAGCTGAACAAAAGCACAGTCGGGCTGTGTCATGTTCTTTGACGAATCCGTCTTCAGCCTGGAAAGCGATTCCCGATGTGTTTATGTCTGGAGAGAACAAGAGACTAGGTCCACACCTAGCATCATCAAAGACCAAAGTCGGTTCGGAAATGGTGGGCATCATGATCGATGTACACATGTCATTGCACGTGTTCGACTGTGGTACAGTAACCTCCCAGGTCTATGACCGTGCAACGCTATGTGCGACTTTCCGTAGAGCAGTCGGACCAGAGTTCCTCTACCTGAACGACAACGCCCGTCCACATCATGGAGGAATATCTGGAACACAAGAGCATCAACGTATGGATTGTCTGCCTTGTTCCCCGGATATGAATTCCATTGACGCGCAAGGGTCCTCAGCAAACGTGATGCATCTGTGCTACCGCCTCCTCGGACGTTTCAAAAGCTGCGTCAAATGCTGGTTCGGGAGTGGGGCTGCTGGACAATTGAGCGCGCAGAAGAGCGGTGTTGGTGATAGTTTATTTTCTCCCTACGTTATATTAATAAAACATAATCTGCTAAGTTTGATGACATTTCGCGGACCGAAACAGCCAATCTTGTGAATCCCTTAATTTGTTGAATCGAAAAAGCTGGGGGCATGCAATTTTTTTCCATGCTCGTCCCTGAAATTTGGCAAACATATAATATCAATGCTAGTTTCTTTATTTCCCTTTACAAACTATATAATTATAATATTTAAAAAATTAAATAAAACCCAAGGGGGACGCGATACAAACAAATTAAAAATCCAATTAATCCAATTAAAAATTTTAAAAACTTCTTCTCCTAAACAGGTTTCGGATTAAGCACGACATCTCAAAAAACTGCAAAAAAATTAATAATAATCTAAATGAAAAGCTAATTTACAAAAGCCCTGCGAGTCATATTGACGTTGACTGAAGGTCTTCCTCTCCTTCCCTAATATATAACCTTTGCTCCCGGGGGCTGATCAACTTCCGACGTGAAACTGTCGTCATCTGCAGTGACATCACAGCCGGAAACCACCATCTGCCATCGCGAGACATCTATATTAAACAAGGAGGAGACGTATTTGTCAGAAATGTTGATGGGTTCGGGTTCGAGATACCAATTTCGTGTCTTCTGCAGAATGTAATTTAAATTTTAATTTTAAAAAACTTCTTTTCTACAGTCTACATACAACTCAACATAATTTTTATAAGTAATAAAAAATTAATTGAATAAATAAATTTATTTTTTATTATATAATTCTCGAGTGGCCTGAGGCATAGACATTTCCTGGGGAAAATTCAATCAATTTTTTGTCCTGCCCTCAATCATCAAATTCGCCATTAAGCAGGAGAAAAGAGACCGCAACAGTAATTTAATTTCTTTTTTATTTTAATAATTTTAAATGAAAAAAATTAATAACTCTCATAACTTTTCATATCTAATAAGAAAACTTATTATTCTTTCTTTTCTTCATTTTTACAGCTACGATAACGACTGTAAGCACACTTGTCCAATCAACGAATGGTCGTTACTGAAAGCGTTATTACCCGTTTTAATTTTCTTTCCTAAATGAAAGGAATTTTATCCTTTGGGTTTCATTAAAATATCTGTGCTCGATGTCATCATAAGTTGAAATATCATTAAAAAAAAAAAAGAACATCAATTACCACCAACATTTTTATAGTGAATGCATTTCACTCGAATCCACAAAAAAAAACAAACTTGTGGCCAGATAGAAATTGCTTTGTTATGACATAAATGTTGGTAGCGCAATCATTTCGAAATCACACAAACTAGCCAGCTAATTAAAAATTTGTATTAGAAACATGCTTATAATACACCCAAGCTCAAAATTTAAGGAATTTACAAGATTGGGCTGTTCTGGTCCGCGAAATGTCTTCAGACTTTGCAGAAAGATAGAGTAGGCAAAGTTGTCTGAACTACGTTTTTGTTTTCTGCATACGCTTTGCTAATAAAGCCTACTCTATCTCTCTCTGCGAAATTTTGATGACATTTCGCGAACCAAAGATCCCATTATTGTTAAATCCCTTAACTTTTGAACAGGAATGTAATTACCTAAAGTTGAAGCATAGCTTGATTTCACTACCATTGCATTAATCTGAGCTTGCTGAGTCCAGAACGGAGGAACTCCCGACCTGCGACCCAGGCGCCTGCCCTATCATCAGGTTTCTTTGATGTCTTTAGATAGAGCCTTTCTATGCATGTGTTCGCGGCGGCTCAGTTGGTAGAGAGGAGGAGTTAGATACTCCTGGTACCTGGTTCGAATCCAAGTCGCGAGACTTTTGCTATCGTTTTTCATGTTAATTAATTTGTATAACTTGTTATCTGAACGTAACTCTGAAGTTTTGCATGAATCTGTGACAAAATTTTTATGGAATTTCATATTCTCTGTGGAATCGTGTATTAAATATTGTATTGATTTCTTTATAAATCAAAAATATTTTTAAAAATTATTTCCTTTTCTTTTTCTCTTTATAGGTAAGTACCATTCCACGAAATGATCTTTTTATTAAGTCTCTTCGAATGGTAAAGTGTTCTTGTTTTCATTTTAAATTATTTAACTCATATGCTATGGAAATAAATATTTAATGATAAGATTTTTATTTACATTTGAAGTTCCGTTTCTAACTTTTATGTAACATTTTATATCAAAAAAATTTAATATTGAAAGAGTTTTTTGCCGCCTTTTACTGTGCAGAGTTCCCTGGCCTCAGCTGTTTAATGTTATATGGTTCATGAATTATAATTTTTAATCAGAGGAGAATGCGCAAGCTATCATTACCTTAACGAACTTAAAAAGAATTTCGAGAATTTAAATGTGAATATATATTGGATAAATGAATTATAGATTTTCTATGAACATATTTGAGATGGGTAAGTGGATGTGGATGAATAAGCATAAGTTTGTGAATGAGTGAATGCTGTATAAGATAATTAGGGTGTGAGAGAATAAAGCATGGAACCATAAATACATATGTATATATGAATCATATAGGGCAGAGCCAACGCCTCCTAAAGATAAGGCTGAGCGCGAAAATGTCATACATTGTTACATCATCATCCGAAGATACGTTTAATCACATTTCTACCAATAATAAGCCCTGAAATGCAATTAAACGTATCTTCGGATGATGATGTAACAATGTCTGACATTTTCGCGATCAGGACTTATCTGTAGGAGGCGTTGGCAGAGCGGGGTAATGCAAAACCGTCTAGAGAGAAAGCCTGCTCACGGAAATTTCATACATTGTCACATCACCTACGGTAGGGACAATTTCGGGCTTATTATTGGTAGAAATGTGATTAACAATACCCTACCGTAGGTGATGTAACAATGTATGACGTTTTCGCGCTCAGGCTTTGAGTAGAGGTGGCGTTGGGTAATGACGATCATGGATAATGCCGTTCACCAGGATATCTCGCATCTACTTTATAGTAGAAACACTCCAGCACATGCTGCTTCCTCATCACCGTTTGGGAATTACTGGCGACTCAATCGCCACCTTGGCATTATCTTTTTAGCTGCAGTGGTGCCAAGTTGTATTTACTGTCTTTCCTTCTAAAAAATTAACTTCTTTGAACGATGATAAGTTTACGAATTCACTTGCATATGAAATTTTTTTTCCATAAACTCTGCTATGATGTGCGTAATGTTTAATCGTACATTTATTTTAAATGCAGTATATATAGTTAATTTTTATGTCTATAAATACTATTTTCTCTTGGGGTAATTCCAATCAATCTGCTTGATGCAGATGAAAGTCAATCGTCTGGTGATGAGCATGAAGATGGTGGGGGAGCTGATATATGCTGCATCTGTGCGAATTGATATTTATAGTGGACAAGATGGTGAACTATGGTGCCACAATCTGCTGTGAGTGGCCTAGATGGGATAAAGAAGAAAGATTTGTGTGCAACGTTTATATTGACATTTAGTTCCTACAGAAGTTTTCCGCTTTTGTTTTGTTCATGTTTAACTTGTTTAAAAATTTCATTGCAGTCGAAATTCATTCTAAATTTATTATCTAACCAACTTGGTTCGTTTAGATTCATTTGAAGTATACAATAAATTTTTCTTTGAGTATTAATTTATTCTTTGTGTTATATGAATACATTTATTCTTTGCGTGTTTTAAGAAATACCGTGGGCTTGCTGGTCAATATACCATATCCACATTTTCACCTTTAACACCAAAAACATAACAAGTAGAAAGGTTTTCCTTACTTCATTCGAAGTACACACGCCGGGCTATTTTAATATAAAAAAATAGTGCACTTGTGTAAATGTTTTTTCGATTTTGTTATGATTTATTCTTAGGTGATCGCCATTACCCCATTCTCCCCTAAATTAGAAAATTCTTGTGTCCGTTTGTTTTAAATAGCGAAACCACATGGAAGTAGTATTTGACAATAAGATATGTCCTGTTTCATGCATCACTGTTGCAATATGGCCCTCGTTTGTCGAGTTAATTTAATTGGGTCTCATTGTCCTAGGGCTTGTTCTATTTAATCGCCATTTTGAATATCGATTGGTTCAATTTTGAATTTTTTTTCAATTTTTTGTTTATTAATGAGTAGATTCTATGCACACTTATACGAAGGTCATATCCATATCGGTCGTGATACATTAAGATATTGAATATCGATTATCGATACTAATGATTGTTCGATAATATTCATCGGAATATTGACCATTGGTCAATACAAAAATTTATTCATTTTATAAATAATGTTAAGTTGTTTTGGCTTTATTTTTCTACCCCCTCACCATTTTCGAGATAGAATATATTTTAGAAATTTTTTTTGCCCAATATCTCTGAGATTATTGGTCGTACAAATTAGAATGCGATATCCGTAATCAGCGATGAAAGAAAGATACCTCTTTTTCATATATCATAAGTTCCTCATCTGAAAAAATTCGGGAGTGTTTTCCCGTGGCTTTTCGTATAAAAACGGTGTACGATAGAGCAAAAACTGATGAAATAAGGTTCCCCTGAAATGGGCTAACTTGCAAAATGAATCAATTTTGTCTCAAATATTGCCATGGGTTGCGGAAATATGGCTTCTTTTCAGGTACTTTAACAACCAACAATTAAAATCAAATATGCTGCAGCCAGTCACGAACTTTTGATCAGTTATGTATTTGGTCATGATTTGTTCATTCGGGAGAAATAACAAGAAACAAAAAGCAAAGGCAAATAAAAATGATTATCAAATTATAACGTGTACAGAATAGTATAACAAAGTCAAATTGAAATAAAGTAATAAACTGCGATAAAAAATGATTATACAGTACAAATAAAAACACAAAGTGCAATTGCAGAATAAGGTGCAGAATAAAATTAAAAATACAAATTAATTATAAAATTATAAATCTGTTTATTATTCAAAACACTGATTATTAAACTCGAAGACTGAGACAATGAAGGTTGGATTATTGTTCAGACCCCGGTGGTCAGGTGACTTTTGAATGCTTTGGCGTGTCTCTCGTTGCCTCGCTTCACTTGCTTCACTTCAAGCAAAATAATGTATAAGATGTTAGATAGGTGTTCAGGTGAAGTACCTTTTTTTCTTCTGTGATTGAGTTGAAATTTGGTATCTAATTGTCTTTCTTCATTGTAAAGGCCGATACTAAATTTTATTTATTTACGTTTTTTTTAAAGTTCTATTTATACGAAGAAAATCGATTATGTGTATTGGTAAAGTACCATTTCCGGTTGACCATTTGGTCCAAAAGTTAATATAGTTTTGATGTAAGGACCAGATACCAAATTTCATCCATCTAGTTCGTTGCATTTTTGGAGTTATCGTATTCACACACATATGGACAAATACACAGAATTAACTCCAAAAATGTGTTATTGGGACTTAGAGAGGTCTAAAACGTCGAGATTCATTAAAATGTCGAGGTCGAATTTTTTGACGATTACAATACTTTATTACGAGAAAGTAATAAAGTGCGAACAGATAAAAATATAGAATTCGATAATGAACTTTTTAAGTTCGTTGAAATAGCCCCTTTTTATTGGCGTCTTTAAAAAAATTACTTGAAGTCAAGAAATTTTGTGATTCAGCTATTCGAAAAACTTTTTTTTCTAATTTTTTTCCACTAGAAGTTTTTTAATGTACACACACGCACACGCACACACACACTCTCTCTCTCTGTCTTAAGTGATCGATTTCATTGTTTTCCGTTCTTGAAAGAAGGTACGTGATCGATAGTTATACATAAAAAAAATTTTTTTTTCATTAAGTACATAAGAAAATCGTTCCCTCATTTTAAAAGCCCCATGTCCTTTGTTTTTAGCGCTGAATGATTATTGGATGCCATTAAATAAAGGAAGGAAAACGAGATCTTAGAATTTAATATATCTTTTAACGCAGGCCCGCTTTCTTTAAAGAGACTCGAGGATTTCATTTCTCCTACCAGAAATCGGATCGTAAAGCATTCACGCTGATCGAAAAGAGTGTGAAGAAAGGGTTTAAAGGCGCAGACAGACTGTTGTGCATGTGCGCGTGTGTTAAACTCTTTATGCACGGCCATAAAACGGCGAAATATAAAGATCGGACGTTTTGCTCTTCTCAGAAATGTCCTCGTTCAGACTTCCAACTTTTTTTTATGCATGTCTGCTCAATATGGAAGCTGCAGGGATAGAGTTCTGGGAAATAATTTCTTCAAGTTAGATTAACGAATTGATAGGCGATCGATCGGGAATCGCTCCGAGGAGGATGGAGAAATGCCTTTTATATAAAACGCTCCTACCCGCGGCAATCCTGTTGTAAGGGGTTGCTCCAAAATGGTGAAATCGATTTTTTTTTTTTTTTTTGCGTGTCAGGATGTAAATTTTTTTTGATGGCGTACTGAAAAAAGTAATATTAAACGAGACATGTTTTCGGGGTTATTTAAGTATTTATTTGCCCGGAGTGTCGTTTAGTTTTTTTTTTCTTTTGCTGGAAGCATGATGGCGATGAATGTCGTCTTTCACCATTAAAGGTGAACTTGAAAGAATTAATTTATTTTTTAATCCTAAACGCATGAAAAATCGGATTTGCAGTGAATCTTCAAACAGCAGTAACTCTATTGAAAGTGGCTTTTATTAATCAAAATACCAGCATTGGATGTTATACACTTCTCCCGTCGAGACATACCGGTACTTCATTCCAGTTTTATAGGCGTCCGTCGTTCTGGATAGAAGAAACTCCTGAAGCCGTGTTTGACAGCTGCTTCATTGTTGAACATTTTCCTTGCCAAAAAATACCCAAAGGCTTAAAAAGTAGTATTCGATTGGTGAGAGATCTAGAGAATATTGCGTCTCATAGTGTGTAAGTTGTATATCATTTTTGGACTGTTGTTCTTGACACGTCTGTTTTTCTCGTTTTAAGCCACTTAACTAATCAGTTTTGAGTTCTCGACGTTTCGAAAACGAATGTTGTATAATGCTAGCTGTACACCACCAAATAGTCATCAGTCTTCATTGGATGAAGGGTTATACAGCTGCTTGAAGTGCTTACAAATGGCGGAAACTATCGAAAAATGGTCGCTAATTTCTTTGCCATGTCCCTTATGATCAGACTCTACTACGAGGGTTGTTCAAGAATTTTTGCCTCCTGGTCCGTAACCTTTTTATTTGTTAGCCGATTTTCAAAATTCTTTTTGTATATCTGATGCTTACATTTGCCCTCCATGTAATGCAGTATTCACTTTTCGACATAGTCCCCACCCCTTTCCACGCATTACGCCAACGCGTGACTAGTCGGGTGAACCCGTCGGAGAGGAATTCCGGAGTTGTTGTCAACACCAGGATTGAATGGCAGAACTTTGGACCCTCTTGTGCAGCACGATAACCGCCCGCCCGCACACGATCGCCACACACCAAAGGCGTTGCAGCGCCTACAGTTCAAAGATGAAAAATTGCAGTTCAAAAATGAAAGACTTTGCACCTTGCGACTTTCACCACTTACCAAGGAAGAAAGGACACCTTAAGGAACATGAGTTGCGTTCTGACGACAAGGTGAAAGATCCCATTCAATACTCGTGTCGACAACAACCAAGAACTTCATCCACCAACAACCAGTACGTCAAGTTAAACCACAAGCATATCTTTAATCCAGATCTTCAAAACCAGTTTCATCCAGTCCTTCAAATCCAACCATCAAACATCTTCAATTCTGTTCCTCAAGCTTCAGTTCTCATACAAAACCTCATCACATCTTATAACTGGTGATTTTTTATTTATTTTTATTTTAGATATTAACTTTAAAAAGGAGCTCTACCAAACATAACCATTGATTAACATACCATTCCTTCGCTTTTATTATTGGGGTATTTATTGACCTCTTCAATAAAAAACTGTATCGATACGCGAGGCACACGGTCGACGTCCATTTTAAATTCGCCGAAAGGCGAAAAAGTGCATTTTATGGCATCACCGAATTATGACCTCCCATTGGCTGAAAGAAAGCGTACACGGAAATATTAGGCCAAATCTAACCCCTTTTTTCTGCAGTAAAACGCGTAATTTTTTTTACTCATTTTTCATTCCGCATTACTCACGTTTTAGCAAGTGGGACCCTGGCTTTACAGTTGAACGGAGTATTTCAGCAAGTCTTGTTGCACCTTATTGCCTTAAGATTTCCACCGGACATCCTATGATGGACTACGAAGCTCACTGAATTCTATACGAAACCAATATGAATCTTTCATGCTTCTATTTATATCGTAGAACATGTGAATTAGGATACATAACATTGTTTTGGAGGGATACTCATAAACTTTATCTCTCGTAGTATATCGTTTAACACGAGAAGCCAATCTTTCCCTTATAATTAATTCTCTAAAGCGTCCGTCCGTCTGTCTGCTGTCACGCTCCCTCTCTGTACTTAATTCATTTCAGAAAATACTCAAGGAATCTCCACGAAATTTTCCATGTACGTAGTTAGTGTTGCTGTGCTTTCAGTAGGGTACTTTTTATATCGTGTTTATATCAATTTCTTAAGTTATTCTTATTTTTCGAAAAGTTGAATTGTTTTCAAAGTATGTCACTAGATGGCGAGGCCAGACGGCGCACTTAAGGGGATGAAATCGAGCGTTAAATTACATTAGTAGCCAAATTCATGCGAGAGAGGAGATGAAATCGCTTCTTCCATAAATTCAGCAATCCAATTGTTTACTACAACAACAGAAATTGCGCGTTATTATTAATATTATTTTATTAACTAATTTCGTTTATAGAAGCAAAATGAAAGATACACCCGGAAACCTGCCGCATACTTGAAGTGGGAAGGTCCGAAAGTGAGAAAACACATGGCTAAACATGAGGGTACCGGATTAATAATTCTTTCACAGTCCGATCATGGAATGATAAGTTTATTTGAAGTATTTTATAATATTTCGATCATGGTTTCATTTTCAATTTCGTTTCGTACGTATTTTCGATTTATGGTGAAAGTGATTCCCGATCTTTTTTCGCGGAAACTTTGAGGAATGGTTTTGAATTAATTATTGCTTGCTCCCGCATGTCCAGCTGTCGAAATCTACATGTTTTTGCGCCACAGGGGGAAGACATACAACTTTGTTTGCTGAAATGGACTTGAATGCACAATTACTTGACAATCCATGCCCAGCTTGCCTGTGTAGCTGATTCATCTTTTTTATCATTTTTTTTTCATTATTTACTTTTGTACATATAATTTAATTTTCTTTTGTTCTCAGTTCATTGTTAAATCATTTTTGGTTTAAAATGATTATGTAAAGTTTGGAGACGGCTTTCTAGACTGTTTCTCATTTTCTTGCATTGCGTTCATACTTTGTTAATCATAGTTCAATTTTTAACATAACAAACAATCTTTAAAAAATTACTCAACGCATCTTTTCCACCCGTGCAAAGCCGGGTAATATTATTATAAAATTATAAAGATCACAACCGATTTTGTGGGAGGTCAATCTTTACAATAAAAACTGATACTGTCAATATGAACAATCACATTCAGGACAAGAATCCAGGCTCTGTGACTGGATACAAAACTTTATTGAAGCAGTTTCATGTTGAAGAGGGATGTTCATGGGGCTGTAAATACTTCCTTAACTCTCTCAATCTATCTATTAAACATCTAGACAGAAATAATTCATTACTCATAGCCTTTCTTTGATATGCTAAAAAGTTCAGGATCCAATGTCGAATTTTCCTGGCCAAGCCCAATAGTACATGAAATTCCAGTACGAGCATTTTAAAGAATTCTTTCTTTTTTCTAAAGTGAATATTTACTGTATTAATTGTAAGGAATTTTCATGTGTTCATACGTATGTTTAAATTCTGATATTGCAAAATTTCATCAAAAAAAAAGCCCGAGCATCGCCGGGTATATCAGCTAGTCTCATTAAATAATTATTTAATGAGAGATTCAGCGTATAGGACAAGCTTCTCTCATCTTCAACCCAAAAAGTTGTTGTTTGATGTTCTGTGCGTAACAGAACATCATTTCCGAGGTATATTAAAAGCTTTTTTTAATTTCGTTTTCTGATAGCGGTGCTTGCCTCGCACTTGTGAATAATTTATTATGCAAAATAACGTTTTTGACAGTTTTTCAAAAAGCGGTTTAAGTAACGGAAAATTGACTTTGCCTCGGTTTTTGTTTAATATTTACGCAGGAAGGGGAAATTGTTTCTCGTGGAAAATGGAAAACATTTGGAACAAGCGTAATTGGAGTGAACCAATAATCAGATTACAAATTGCTTGTGTGATATTTGATGGTTTCCAACGGTCATTTTCCCAGTGGAGAAGGGAAGTTAATAATGGCATGGGATATCGTAGATATTGAACTACACAGTGGCCAGTGAATTAGAAGCATGTGTTTAATATTTTATTGGATCCCCCCCCCTTCTTTGGCCCGAACTATAATATGTATGCGGGTTGGCATATATTCAATAAAGTGTCTGTAAGTTAATGGAAGACCAAGCGTTCACCAGACATTTCTTTAGTTCTCTTAGCAGATTTGTTAGATGATTTTGCTGTCAGATATGCCGTTCCAAATATTCTCTATGGGGTTGAGATCTAAAGTACTGCTGAGCCAAACGTGCGCGATGATCAGTAGCATTGTCGTTCATGAAGAGGCCCTTCCAGACAGAATAAAATTGCAGCATTGCAGGATGGACTTGGTCGGCAACGCTATTCAGATATTCTCTTACGCCCTACGTTCCATGATATCAGGGGACTAGTTCTATAAAAGCAGAAGAAATTCAATACCATAACATGACCACCAGAACCTTCAGGTGTCTTGATAAGACATGCTGAATGGATTGCTTCATGGGGATCCCGCTAAACCCTACGTCTACCGTCGGTACAAGGTGTGTTCTGATTCTGATCTGTTATGTCTATACTCTGTCCAACGAAAGAAAAACTGGGTGTGTCCAGTTAAATATCCAATTTCAATTGTTAAACATTGTTAATTTTACTTAGCAACAATGTCGAACAATTTAAATCGGAGATTTAATTAGACACGCCCAGTTTTTCTTTCGTTGAACAGAGTATAGTCTGTTATGAGGGATAGTCTTCTCAGTTATAATAGCCTTATCAACATATATTTTTATTGTGTGTTCTGTAAGACAGTGTTTGGAAATATTTTATATACTGAGTGGCCAATTTATTATGACAGCCTCCTCAGCACATCGTTGGACCACCTTTGGCCTTTAGTACTGCGTCGATTCTTCTTCGCATGCACTCCACGAGATGTTCATAAGTGGTTTGTGGAACTGAGATAATGCTTGATGAATAGAACTTTCCAGTTGTTTGAGATTTGATGATTGTGGATTCATCTTTCTGATGGCTGTATGGAATTGAGATCTGGAAATTGTGAGGTCCCCCTAAACAAAAGTAAACTCTCCTTCATGTTCCTGAAACCAGTCCTGTTCAATGTGAGCACTCCGGCAGGACCCATTGTCTTGTTGAATGCAGCCATCTTCATTGGGATTACCGTCAACATGACAGGATGAATTTGGTCAGCCACTTTATTTAGATAAGTTGTGCGATTCTGAGATCGTTTGAGAGGATTCTTGATTAAGATGTACGAGGGGGTACCCAAAAGAAACCGGAATTGTGGTGTCGATAGCCAAGCGCTTGTATTACCGACTTCTCCCGCTAGGTGAGTGTTGGTCAACACTTCCTCCGTCGTTATGCCAAGCGGCGTTGCTAAGGAAGCTTGTGAGCACTCTTTGTGAGTCGTTATGTAAAGACTGTTTTGTTTGCGCGGCGTTTTTTTGATGTGAGGGGTGTTGTGCATGCAGAATTCTCCTCCCAAACAGACTGTCAATCAAGCGTTCTACCTGGAAGTTTTTAAAAGGCTGCGCAAAACGTGCTGATTTGTGGCAGTTAAGTGACTGGTTTCTTCCACCACGACAATGCGCCCGCTCACACAGCCCTCACTCTGCGCCATTTTTGATAAAAAAAAACATGACTCCATTGACCTATCCCCCTTACTCACCTATCATTGTTAAGTTTAGGAGGGACAAATTCTGTTTGCACAACACTCCTCACATCAAAAATCGCCGCGAAAACAAAACAGTCTTTACATAACGGCTCACAGAGACTGCGCACAAGCTTCCCTAGCAACGTCGTTTGGCATATCCGGTTTCGGTGATACTCGCTCCATGGCTCCGAGCTCCTAAAATCATCGCACATTCAAAATCTGTGAAATCGCATTGTTTACTCATATCACTTTCACAAACAAATCACTTCTATTACTGTCCTAATAAGCACTAAACTCTTCTTTTTATACCAGTTTCGCTCTCTATCGACAAAAACGTGATTGTAGATTTGGATAAAATTGTCACGAGGGCATAATAAAATGGCACTCAGTGTAGTCTGATATGTCAACATCACTGTGTTTCAGTACTTAGGTAGATTCACAGCAAGTACTATCGGTCGAAACATTATTATTATTATTATTATTATTATTGGATGTGCTGAAAACATTCCTAGAGAGAGAGAGAGAGAGAGAGAGCGAGAGAGAGGATGAAGTTGATGACTCAGATTTCTAACTGGAGTGAACTGTTGTTTTGGGGTTTTATTTTCCTTTCCGTTCTTCCCTTAATCTTAATCTACGGTTGGCACTAATGGAAAGGAAACTGTTTCTTTTGTTGAATGTGGGATCTGCAGTCGCTCTATCTTCTTTTCACACGTCTACCCCGGGCCTCCTATCTCATCCTCCACCCGATCCATTTCGCCTTCTCCTTTTGCTTTTCTTTTGCTCCTTCCTTTTTATTTCTGTCTCCTCTTCCAAAATCTTATTTTTGCTTCACAGCTTACTTCTTGTCTAGTTTTTTATATTATTTTAACCTTCTTCCATTCGTCGCATGTTGCTGAAGCATAATTGTTGAAGGAATACGTCTTCATTAGCAGTTGATTATGAAGGAGTCTTGAGCGTGTCTTCGGGTGTTGGGCATAGGAAATTGTATCGTGACTTTTAGGATCTCAAGAGTTTTTTGTCTGATAAGGTCGTACTGGATGTGAATGTTATTTCTAACTTAAATGAGTGGATAGAAATCGAAATTCTAACGTATTACGTAATCAAGGTCAGGTTAGGTAAGTGTATTCATTTTAAACGGATCTAAGCCAAATATACAATAGATCAGGACGGGATCTCTAAAAAAGACTAAAAACGGGTTGAAACATCCTTGATGTTCTCAATAAAAATGAAGCATTTTGTGGACTTGCCAGTGACCTTCTGTTGATATAATTCGCGAAGCTACAAAATGAAACATTATTGAGATCTTGGATATTCTTTGCTAGACCTTAAGACTTCAAGTCCTGTTATCTCCTTGACATCTTGAATTTTTTTTATCCATCGGAATGAATAGATTCATTTCATTTGCCTTTGTTGTTTTCGTGGGGTATATCAGACTCTTGAGTTTCTGTTGTGTTGTTGTTATTTCCGCTTGTTTCTAATTGCACTTACGACGTTTTTATAGGAAAAAAATTCCCTCAAAACGTTTTGAAAACATTCAGCTAATGACAACAATAGGCCAAACGGTTTATTAGCTTTTGTTAATAAAATGCCTAACAGCAATTAGGTAATAACAGGTTAATATCAACTGGCTATTGATAACAATAAGCCTAATAGAAATTACCGGTTTATAACAATAGGCCAAACATCAATTAACTATTAATTAACCATTGATGAATGATATAATCAAGTACCGAAAGGCTAAATGAATACTGCTACATAAACCATTGAAGAATTGCGTTGTTTATATATTCCACCTGTAAAACTTCTAATTTGTAATTTGCGTATATTTAAAATGAATTAGGGCACGTGCTACTTAACCAATATCCACTATCATTATTTACTCGTTATATTCAGTCATGACATGTTGTTATGAGTAGTTTGATATATTACATGCCATATCTTAACGTTGAAAGTTCCAACGGTACCATATGGTATCTTACGTTACCATTAGGGCACTTGCTATTTAACCATTTCCCACTATCATTATTTACTTGTTATATTCACTCATGACACGTTGCTAAAAGTTGTTTGATATATTCCATGCCATATTTTAGCACTGAAAGTTCCAACAGTTACCATATGGCATCATATAGTACCATTAGGGCACGTGCTACGTAACCATTTCCCATTATCATTATTTACTCGTTATATTCACTCATGGCAAGTTGTTACGAGTTGTTTGATATATTATATGCCATATTTTAGCATCGACAGTTGCAACGGTAACATATGGTATCATATGGCACCATTAGGCCACGTACTTAACCAATTCCCACTATTATTATTTACTCGTTATATTAAGTCATGACATGTTGTTACGAGTTGTATGATATATTGAATGCCATATCTTAACATTGAAAGCTCCAATGGTACCATATTGTACCATATAGTACCATTAGGGCACGTGCTACGTAACCGTTTTCCACTATCATTATTTAGTCGTTATATTCACTCATGACACATTGTTACGAGTTGTTGATATATTACATGCCATATTTTAGCATTGAAAATTCCAATGGTACCATATGGCAACATACAGTACCATTAGGACACGTGCTATTTAACCATTCCCCAGTATCATTATTTACTTGTTATATTCACTCATGACACGTTGTTACGAGTTGTTTGATATATTACACACCATATCTTTGCACTGAAAGTTCCATCGGTACCATATGGTACTATTAGGCACGTGCTAGTAAACCAATTATTACTATCACTAGTTACTCTCATATATTCGTTCATGAGACGTCGTGACGATTTATTTTATATATTACATGCCATATCTGGTTAGAGGAAATTTTTAAGGGGGTATCGTAATGTTACCGTTAGAGCACGTACTTATTCCGGCTATCTCAGGTTCTTACTTGTTCGTGCTCTGTCCCATATTAATGGATTGGTGAAAACAGAGTGAGAAAAAGTTAATTCGTTTTCAAGTTATCGTAATAAATAAATAATAAGCTCCCTACGAATAATAAAATTCTTTTGATTTAGAGCCCGTTCTGCCCTTTGAATAATCGTCAATCTCGTGCACCATCTCATTAACGTTTAGAGCACGCGCTGAGCCGATCCTAAGTGCTTATTACGCGGCTATTTTCGAACTAAATTTATCAGTTGGCTAAACAGTATTTAATAACATTATGTTCGTTCATGGCTCGTCGTTACGAGTGGTTTGATATGTTACTTACTATATCTTAACATGGAAAAATTTTGGGGGGTATCACAATAGTACAATTAGTGCGCGTGCCAACGTACAGATTTCGACCATCCTCGAACTCGTCCGTGCCAGTTCCCATATCTTTCGATTGGTGGAAACAGATTTCTAAAATCTTTCATACTTTCTGAGAAAATCGAGTTACGGACGGATGGACAAGGCCAAAGCATAAAGCACCTTTCGGTACTTAATAAAGGGCGCAACATTAATTAGCTATTAACAATAGGCCTAACAGTAATTATCTGCTACCATCAATTAGCGTTGAGAATAATAGAATACTACTGCTAACTAAGATGTTAGTTCTAACAACAGAAAAAAGTGCTTCTACTCTGATGCAGAGATTCAGTTACACATCATTGCTTAATATGCAAGTCAATCAACGTACCATAATTAGTGGGCAATAAGTCGATCAAAATGTTTACAAAATTTTAGTTTCATTTTTGTTTTTGTTTATTTATTTTCTGGTAATTTTGTCGGCCAACGTGTATGAATTGTTAAAACGAAACGGTCGCGTGTTTCGAGAAAGCTTAGTAACGGACGAATGTTCAAGATCACGTCAACAATGCTTCAACGGTAAACAAAAATTAACATTGTATTCATTTATGACTCATCTGTACGAATTGATTGATATATCACATGACCATGTTGGTATCCTTAAAGTTAGTGTACGTGCTTGAAGGGATCGTTTTCTCGGACTAGCGTTTATTAATTCGAAAAGAATGTCATAACCGTTTGTTTCCGTGATTTCCGATCGAATGACATATTATGCGCCTTATATTGACCATAAAAAATTTTAATGGGGGGGGGGGGGAGGTTCTGTTTGACCGATTTCGATGACATTCTAATCAAGTGAGCTCAGGAAGGGTCTCTGTGGAATAGCAAAAACAGAATTTGAAAAGGTTAAAGCATTCTCGAGAAATCGTAGAACTTACAGATGAACGGACGGATTGCCCCATGTAGAGGGTGTTGCAAGTAACTGCAGGGCAGTATAACGGGAAGCCTACCCGCTCGATTGCAGGGCCCGGCTCGACATCAAATGTTAATTGGGTAATTTTATCAAAAACATGACAGTTTTGACGTTCACCCCCCTCCCCGACTGCGGAAACTGCTGGCTGCTGCAGGCCACCTTCATCTCCCTCCATTCTGCCAATCGACTGAGCCGGCCCCTGCAATCGAGCGGGTAGGCTTCCCGTTATACTGCCCTGTAGTTATTTGTAACACCCTATGTATAAGTCAAATACTAAAATCAGTTCTAGACTGATGTCGAAATTTTAAAAATTTTATTGAAAAAAGTTACCATAAATTTATACATTGAAAACAAAATAAAAATGTAAATGGATTTTTAAAACCCTTTAAACTCCAAATTCTGTCACTATACTGCCAGTTCATTGTTCGTTTTTTCAGCATGCTGTTTCAGTTTCAAGCCAGCTGTATAAGAACAACGTTTTTGTAGGCTCGTATTCTTATCTGAAAATTTCGAAAAATTAAGGTTAACTACAAAAGTTTTTTTAAATGTCAATAACAGTGAAAAAAGTAGAATTTCGTTAATGTAAATCTCTTAAAAAATATTTGACTTACCAAAATTTGAGACCAACTCTACTGCTAAATTTCCTCTGAATACTGCTGAAATAGAAATGACCGTTTAAAAATCGAAATTGAAGCCAGCTCTTATCTCACCAGATTTAAATAGAATGCTGAAAATTCTGTTGGCCCTTAATTGGATAGTCAATACGGATCGACTCTAATAAAAGTCAGGCAACCGAAATGCCCAGGACCGATAAGATTTTAAAGAAATCGAGAACGAAAAGGAAAGCATTTGATTTCCAAAGAAGCCTTTCATTGTTATGAATTAGATGAGGTTGCTAAGGAAGCCTCTAGTTGCTAAGCAAGGCGTACTCCTAAGGGAAACGTATAGTTCAAACTGAATAAAACTATCTGAAAAGTTAAATGGAGAAAGTAGCATTTCTCTATATATTAGAACATATACGAATCATTTAATTTGTTAGCATTCCTATTTAATAATCTTTCTTCAAAAACTATTGCCAACGCTTTTCTACATAAGCATGTATCATTGAAGGTTTGAGTAGCTACTAGCGGTTGTTAAAGTTTGCCTAACACAAACTAACTATTGATAATATAAGGCGTAAGTAGTTACATGCCATATCTTGGCAGTGAAAGTTTCCAATAGTTTCATAATGGTATCAGTAAAACACGAATCATAGAACCAATTTCAATTATATTTTACGTTATATTCATTCATGACACATCATTGCAAGTTGTTTGATATATATTACATGCCATATTTTATCATTGAACCATATTTTTGCATTGAAAGTTCCAATGAACCATAATGGTTCCAGGAAACCAGGTGCCTTTGAACCAATTTCGACTACCATTAATTTTACTTAAATTCATTCATGGCACATCTTTCCAAGTCGTTTGATATATTACATGCCATATTTTAGCATTGAAAGTTCCAATGAACAATAATGGGTCCATGAAAAGCAGGTGCCTTTGAACCAATTTCGACTAACATTCATTTTACGTGATATTCATGCATGGCACATCATTCCAAGTTGTTTTATATATTACATGCCAAATCTGAGCTTTGAAAGTTTCTCCTGAACCATACTGGTTCCATGAAACCACATACTATTGAACCTATTTCGACTATCATTAATTTTACCTTTAATATTCAATCATAACATGTTATTTCAATCTGTTTGATATAATACATGCCATATATTAGCATTGAAAGTTTCCAATGGGTCATAATTGTACCACTAAACCACATACCCTTGAACCAGTTCTGACTGATATTGACCATCAAGGAAGACGATCACGTGTCTTCACTTAATTCACAAGCTTTTTCTCTGCTTTAGCTATGGAATGCCAAAGGGAAAATAGCATTTGGCAGCACTGGCCATTTATACATGGAATTGTATAGTGAAAAAGGTGGTCCCCTATATTATTTTGACCTTTTGAACCGGAAGTAGTTCACCGATTTTTTCCACCAAAGAACTCAGTCTTCCAATTGACGTAAGTTGTCGAATGACGAAAACGGAAGTCGAAAATTCGGAAGCGTTCGAAAGCTAGAGCACCAACAGACAGACAGACAGACGGACGGACGCACATTGTGAAAACATAAGTACCTATCGGTCCTAATAATGGATATAATGTCTCCTGTAAGATATCATTTTCTCAGAAAAAGTCTCATTACCCTGACAAATGCATGAAAATAGCCCTAGACGTTTTCTCCACTGTTATGGTAACAGTTATGGTAACTAGACGTTAACTCTATGGTAACCATTTTGTTCTTTAAATTTTCATTGTTTCATGGATAAAGACGATTTCGATTTTTGAGCCCATTTTTGGGAATAATTTTCTCGTCTTACGCATGAGTATATACGGTAATTATAAATAAGAAAATTAAAATGTTTTCTAGACCATATAGTGAATATTTGCTATAGAATAAGAATTTTTTCGAAAGGCTGTAGATTTTCTTCTAATTGTCATCTCACAAAAAAAATATTTTGGCTTTTAGTTCATTGAATCCGTTATAAATCCCACTTGCTGCTATTTCTTATCAATAAGTGGAAGCCGCTATTTACCTCCTTGAACAGCTGCTTCTCTTCTCTCCATTCCTGTGCAACCTCTACTGAAGCACTTTACAAAACCGCTTCTGTTTTTTGCCTCTCCCCAATTTTATTTTTGCACCGAAAAAAAAAAAAAAAAAAAAATTTACTCTTCAGAATTTTAGTTCTAAATTTTTTTTTCTTAAAAACAAACACCTATAGAACATACTAACAGAAATAAAAATATGATTAAAGTAAAGCGTAGTTCCAACATGCGTAAAAACAATGGTAGAAACCAGAAAGCAGAAAACATTTTGACATCACTTGCTGCTTTCGTCTTCTGTCCGACAGAAACCTCTCTTATCTTTGTAGGCTATCACTCAACCCAACTAAGAAAAGCAGAAATTTGAATTTCATTATGAAATTTGGAACAGCATCTAATTGCATCCTGTTTCAGCTGTCTTTTAAGTTTCAAGAAGTTTGGACAGTTAGTTAGATCAAAGGTTGATTTTTTAAGTGGGTGTCTCCCTTTAAAACAAATTTACTCATGTTATCTAATTCATTGGCCAGTATATGTATACAAGTGTCCTCCAAGTAAACTTAGGTTTTTTCTGGTTGACATACAAATGAAAGAATTTTAAAAGCAGCTGGATCACCGGAAATTATTTAATAAATGGCGACCATTAGCCATCTTCTTTAAAGCGCGCTTTCCCGCCAAAACTAGCCGTTCGACGCGGAGGACGACTCGAAAGGGGTGTGGAAGGAAAATATTAATTTTAAAACTGAAGAGGACAGGCGGAGGAATCTGTATTCAAAGTGATTCTGACAGGGCTTCATTAAGCTTGTATGATGTCTCGTGAGAAAATAATGAACTAATGAATTTTACAGCGTTATGTTTTATTTATTACTGTGTAGTAAGAACATCATTAGGATGAAGCGCTTTTTCGTACCCCCTCCTCCGTTCTTCTTCTTTTTACCTTTTTTTTTTTTTTTTGAATTTTCATAATCATCGATCATATCAGGAGTGGATGACAAAGAGAGAAGACTGTGGGGGGATTACATTCGAGAAGACGATCAGCGCTGATAAGATTTTGTTTTTAATGAATTTCACCTGGAAAATTAGTGTTAATTGAGAGGGAAAATTGTGCGCAAAATCTCATTAATTAAAGAAGGCGTTTTGGGTTTTCTCGCTCCGGCGTATCTACACCCATCCCAAAGCCCCCCTCTTCCAGTTTCTTCCATTGTTGAGTGTTTTTTAGAACTTTCCTCTCAGTTTAATGAAGTTAAGCGATAGCTTTAAAACAAGCTTGGCGAGTGGGTTGTGGTTAGATAGTTTTTATTTAGTTGAAAATGATACTATCGTATTCCTAAAAGACTGCTAAGCATCATTGTGGATTATGCAGGTGATCATTAAATCGTTTAAATATGCTTAATGACTCTTGTGATATCAAGGTCATTTACTTATTACGTGATTAATAGTTTCTGAACGCATGTACATAGAGGGTGGTTAAAGATCTGTGGTAACAATTAGCATATTTACATGCGATGCGCGCGTTCGTTTCACGTGAAGCATTGTTAGGGCAGGTATTAAAATAGTTAGTATTCAAACAGCGAGCTAAAAACATTCAGTTATGCCACCGAAAATTTACAGGTATTGGGAGGGCTACATAACAGCCCTTTCCGACGTCAAATTCAACTATTCCGAAATTATGAAAGCATGCAAGAAGCAAGGCTTCATAGTTTCCAAGAAAGGGATATCAATTGTACTAAATAACATTGGCACAAACCAGAAGTGGTGCCATTGGTGCCAAAGCAGACCAATCCGAAACCATCCATTAGCCGTACTCCTGACGTCGTCCGGAAAGTTCGGGCTCTCGTAACCGGATGTAAGAACGAGCCATTGCACAGTAGAAAGGGACATCTGTGTACACGGTAAACACAATTACCAATCGTGATTTACAACTGGAGAAGCGAAACAAGAGCCACATTCATAAGTTATTACCCGCTCCATGTTCAAGAGCGACGGATCAAATGCCGGTGAACTGTATGAACGATACCTGGCGGATGAAAAGTGGAAATACGTGGTCACACTAGATGAGGCGTATGCTTATTTAAGCGACTGAAACAAGAGCCGAGTCATTTTTTTACCGCCGAATATGGTACTATGAATGCAAGGAAACATTTTCAAAAGATTTCATGATCGTGGCGGGATACAGCTACAACGGCAAGTTAACTTTACAGAGAGTTGAATCAAAGGCCAAAGTCAACGGCATGTACTGTCCCTTATATTTACCCGTGATATCCCCAGTTTGTACAGTACAAAGATAAACAAGTATGGCTACACCAAGACAAGGCGTCGAGTTACATCGCCTGTTCCTGGAACGCATGCAAGAAGATACTGGAATCCGCGATATAGCCGTCAAGTCGCCGGACGCATTGCCTATGGATTCTTGTGGCTTTGGCCTATTTAAACGGGCCCTCGGAAAGAGACAGTGCGCGTCAACAGGAGTGGTTACGAATTGATCTTGGTGTTCTGCGTTCCAGCCTCCTGCAGCGGAAACTGCGATGCGGGGCAATAGCTACCAGATTGAATACATTCGATGGTGGAGAAAAGGGGTTTCCACCTTTTCTAGCCCTCTGTAATTTGTTACCATAGATCCTTAACAACCCTCTATAGTACTGTAATCATGACTTGACGATAATTTCGAGAGGTCCTGTAAAAGTTTTTAACCAGAAACGCTGACGCATCTTTCGTATACCATTCTTTTAAAACACTTTTCAAAGTACTATCCTTCGGCTTCTATACTAAGTTTTTTCCTCATAAACCAATCAGACATGCATTTTTTCCAGTCCAGAGAATGAACTCCAAAATGTAGTCGTTGGACGTTGCTAGGACGTCATCGTCGAAATGGAACCCCTTAATCTTCCTCTTGGGTGTGGATCACAAAAAGAAGTCGCAAGATGCCAAGTCTGAAGAATAGGGGGATGTATGAACATATTGATCCGATTTACACAAAAACTCACATATCTTAACGGCGGCATGTGCTAGAGCGTTGTCATAATGCAAGAACAGAGCTTTTGTTCCGGTCTTCGGACGCTTTTCCTTCCATTTTTCAAGGACTTTTCGCATGCAGGATGTCACCTGCTGTAACCGTCTCTTTGTTTTCAAGCGCAACAGTGCACACATCGCTAGTGAAATAGAAGAAAGTTTCCACCATCATCTTTCCAGCACTCCCGAGATCGTTCGCATTTCTGTGATGGTCCTTGCCCTTTAGGGAGTCGCTGTTTTTATTGTTTCTTGATTTCGGAGTCATAATGATACAGCCATGTTTCGTCACCTGTGAAGGTAAGTTGATCCAAAACAGTGTAAAGTATGGCGACAATAAAGAGTTTCAAAAAAAATTTAAATAAGTGAAAGAGCATAACTAGTCTCGGTCTTCCCTACCTGAATTTGTTGCCGAACAAGTCCATCCAGCAATGTTGCAGTTTTTCCTCCATCGATGACAATGCTACGGCCCATCGATCCAAAGTGGTTCAGGATTGGTTCTCTGAGCATGACGGTGACTTCCGCCATCTACCCTGGCCTTCGCAGAGCCTGAATCTTAACCCGATAGAGCATGTTTGGGAATTGTGGAAGAAACGTATCCGTCAACAGCATCCTCTTTCGTCAACTTACGGCAGCTAAAGATCTCTTTTGATGAATGCACGCGCATCACTTGGCCTGAACGTACCGCATCACATCTTAGAATCGATTCCTAACCATATACATGCTGTCATCCAGATTAAAGGAGGCGTAACAGCATATTGAACCCTTTTCTCTAATTCATTGGCTGGGCATTAGTCTCTAACCGTACTCTTGATCGATAGTCGGTAGTCATTGTCTATTACCGTGTTCGGTGATTGATTCATAATTTCTGAGTTAAAGGCTGCTCTTATAGCTCTGTTATAGATGACCTTTAGCTCAAGGTCATTACTTTGGACGTTGAGGATAAGGGTGGCATAGTCTATAGTAGATATTAGTTTAATTTTAATTGCACAGGTAATTAGTTACAGCAATATCGACCAACATGCAACCGTTAAAAAGTAACTTTTTAAAAAATTTTTTAACGTTAAGAGCTGATTCTCATGCTTTTTCGTGCCTGAATCCGTACCTAACCTCAGTTTTTTCTATCACCCACAGATTTCTTGTTTTTCAATGAAATATTTCAAATTATTCATAAATTACCGTGTGGCCCGACAATATGGATACTTTAACATTGCAACTGTTTCTCTTCACACCCATTGCGTTAACATTGCAGTATCTATATGCATAACTTGGAAACTTGACGTAATAGGAAACAAATCTAAAAGCAGATTCGGATTCAGTACACTAAAAACCACAAGAATAAGGCAAATTCATTCAAATCTTTTTATTATCGTTGGCTTGTGTTATCTAATGGTTAGCATCTTCCTTAGTCTTTTCAATAGAAAAGCTAACCGTTTAGACGTAAAATTAGGACTCTAGTCTGCTGTCGAAAGCTGACGTGAGAGTCAAACGTAAGATCTAAAATTTTGAGGGTCTTCTCCGAATTCTCATGTTTTGGTGGGATAGCGCTTTTATCTTATCCTTATTTAGAATCATTTCTTGCTCTGCGTGCCACTTCTTGAGCATTTCTAGGTAAATTCCTTGTCCATGTTTAGCCGTATCCTCTCGTTTGGTTTGAATTCCTTTATCAGGAACTTGCCATCTACTAAGCTAGAACGAGGGGTACTCTAAAAGTATTTAGTCAGGAACGCTACACGTATCCCACCAAATTTGTTTTACTTTCTTCAAGAACTTCACTCTATCGTATGGTCGTGTGCAAGATTTGAGCACGACACGTTGCATTGTTTTCGTGTAGCACAGTTCTAAAGCTCGAGCAGTGACGTGCCGTGATTTTCTATGATTATTCCAAAGGCTTAGAAATGTCGGATTTTTGAAACTTTACAAGACATTTCCTGGCAGAGCTCCGAGTGAAGTCACAGTTTTGTCCTGGCATCGCGAGTTTAAGAGGGGAAGACGGTTACTTGACGACGAACCTCGCAATGGACGGCCATCCGATGCAGTTAACCGAAAAACATCCGTGATGTATCAGGTATGATCGTGAATGACAATCGGATAACCTATTCCCGGATTGAGGCAAGCCTGGGCATCGTATCATCAGCGGTTAAAATAATTTTGTATGAACACTGTAACTCAGGAAGGTTACATCTAGTTTGTTGATACCTCGTTTGTTGATCCAAGAACAGAAAGCAGCCAAGAAATGATCGAAAGATTCAACACTGGGGCATCAAAACGTGTCAACGACATCTGCACAGATGACGAAACATGACCCTATCATGAAGACCCCGAAACTCAGGACTAATCTAAACAATGGCTCCCCAAAGAGAAATGCAAATGTTCTCGGGGTGTTGGGCAGGTGATGATGGCAACTTTCTTCTGTTCCACTGGCCATGTATGCACTGTTGTGCTTGAAAACAAAAGATGGTTACAGCAGAGGTATGTGGCATCATGCGTGCCAAAAATCTTAGAAAAATGGAACGAGAAGCGTCCGAAAACCGAAACAAGAGGTTTGTTGTGGTATCATAATAACGCCCGGCACATACCGCTGTTAACGCAACTAAATTTTTCTGTGAATCGGTTCTGTATATTGACACATTCCCTCTATTCTCCAGACTTTGCATCTTGAGACTTCTTTTAGTTCCCCGCGGTCAAGAGGAAGCCCAGGGGATTCCATTCCGACAGTGACGATGACTACATTTTGGAGCTCCTTGCTCAGGACTGGAAAAAATGCATGTCCAACTGGTTCAGGAGGATGAAACTTTACATAGTAACCGAAGGAGAGTTTCAAAAAGTGCTTAAATAATGGTCTTCGTAAGATGCTTGCAGCGTTCCTGGCTAAACACTTTCAGACCTCTTACGCACTGTCGACTAGTTGCTGGCAGTAAGAGGTCTTACAAGGGGACATTACGACCTCGGAATTTTAGTTTAATACGAGACTTCGTGTAGTTGTAGTGTACCTTTAGGATGTTAATATACTTAAATATTAAGGCGCACTATTCAGCCAATTGTGAAAAAAGACGGTTTAAAGTTTCGAGCACCATACATAAGGGAAAATTTTCCTCCTTGATTGTAAGTGATCCGATAGCTCACACGGCAGCGTTGTTGTTAAAGCTTCGTGTTTAAGATAAATTTTTGCAAAAGAGTTTGAACATGTCAATATTTGTGAAAAGTAGTTTTGAAGAGACTGTGTGTAAACTGGAGATTCTAAATTTAATTTGTTTACTTCGGGCACTTCTGAGAAATCCCATTATGCAAGGCCATTAAATCTGATCTAGCTGTTCCAATTGTGTTTATCAACCACCAGTTGTGGGCGGCCAGGGTGGCCAGAGTTTTTGGTTCTGGGTGTCCACCGTCAGTCGTCTGGGAAAGAGCGGCTTATCGTTTGCGTCAAAGTGTGAGGTGGCGGGTTCGAATTCCAGTTGTAACAATTTTTTTTTCTTTACCCAAATAATTATTCAATATATTATATTCACAAATTTATTTGTGACAACCAACTTTTTTCACAAAATTATTATACTTATTTTTATTGTTACAAGTGTCTACGGAGTAATAAAGTATTTTCTGCAAAATATTTTGTATAGAATCAACATTTTAAAAGCAATAACTATTTTATTTTATTTTTCAAGGTGGCGGGTTCGAAAGGGAAATATTTGTGAATGTAAACGAGGTGTGCTTTTCAATGGATTTTCTTAAAACCCCTTGTTCTTGTAAAAAGTCCTCATTTATTTGTTGTGCGAATTGTCGTGGTATCTTTTGTTTTCCATGCTTCTATGACAATTATCATTCTGGTTCCTGTATATCATTTTAATTTAACTGATTAACATTATTACTTCTGTGTTATGTTGCTATTTGCATGAAATGAATTTTTTACCCTTTCCATACATAATAAGCTATTTTGCTGAAAATACTTACATTACTTATATTACTCCGTAGACACTTGTAACAATAAAAATAAGCATAATAATTTTGAGAAAAGGAAAATTTTGTGAAAAAGTTGGTTGTCACAAATAAATTTGTAAATATAATATATTGAATAATTATTTGGGTAAAAAAAAATTGTTACAACTGGAATTCGAACCCGCCACCTCACACTTTGACTTGTGAGTAGCAACCACGCTGCCGTCTGAGCTATCGGATCACTTACAATCAAGGAGGAAAACTTTGCCTTATGTATGGTGCTCGAAACTTTAAACCGTCATTTTTCAAAATTGGCTGAATAGTGCGCCTTAATATTTAAGTATATTAACATCCTAAAGGTACACTACAACTACACGAAGTCTCGTATTAAACTAAAATTCCGAGGTCGTAATGTGCCCTTGTTAGAGTACCCCTCGTATAGTAAGGTTAGTAACATATGTGCCCCTCACGCATTGGTCGAGCAACCACTAGACATAACAGGGTTAATGTGCGGTTACTCACATGGCTGCGGCAACCATTTAGTTGCCGGCGATCATAAAACCAGGAGCAACTCGCTCGGCAAGCAAGGAGTTGAGCAAGCAATAGGATACAAATAAATAATTATATTGATTGAGAAAACTTCCAAAAGTTTCCCGTGAACAACAGTTTGTCAACTATTTTAAAAATTAGAAAGAATCTCATAATATGGCGGTAATTTGCATGTATTGGATGCTGTGATACAAAACTGGTTGTCTCTGTATGAATGCCGAATTTGAAGAATGTCGATTTTTAGGAATCGAGTTGTTTCGTGTGCAAACAAGGCAAAAAGTGAATTCAATAAACGCTCATGCGGAAATCGTGAAATTGCACCTAATAAATGCAGTTGCTTATTGATTTTGATCTTTTATCTTTATCTTCTGCAAAATCTTAATTAAGCTTTATCGCGCAATTAATTGGAATTTACTCCCTTCTGACTGTACAGCACGAAAAATGTAAGCCTCTCTCTCAAGAAAACAAGCAAACTTGTTAAAAGTGCTTTGAGGAAGGACGTAGTTGTTAAAAAAAAATTGGAGTTCCTCGAAGGCGGTCTTCATCCTCCTCCGCAATACGACCACGCATTTCTTTTATTGCTTATCGGAATCTAGCGAAGCACACACAATCCGTTTCTCGCTCGCATGCGTCAAGCTACCAGAAGTTTGGTGGGTTGGAGGATCTTTGGCGGAAGGAAACAGGTGGATGTGGATTAGCTGCTCGTCGGGTAAAAGGTGAGCAAACAAAGCCCCCTTCTCATACCTCACGGGGATCCTAATTACGAGACAAAAGTTGTTAGCGTGTAAACAACGGTGCTGAGAGAGAGAGAGAGAGAGAGAGGAATGGAGGCAGTAGGACTTGAATGGAGCCACGTGAAAGATTCCTTCAGTTATTATTGTTATTGATCAATCCAGGGGAGGAAGGATTTCAGTTCACAATCTTTTCCAATATTGGCGAGTCGCTCTGTTTATGAGACAATGTCGAGTGCTGTGCAAACAAGTCGTCGGTGCTCTGGTCTTTTATCTGTGATGGATTAATTGCTTCGGTTCCTAGTTGAACTGGTGTTTTAAGCCTTAATCCCACCCTCTCCTCGCTCTTTGTTCTCTATATCACTTTCGAATTTCTAAGTAGTTATTGATGTATTCAGAGCCGTCCCTCTCCAAGTTGGGTGTAGACTGAAGGATTCTGAGCGCAGTTTATTAAAAGCTAAATCCATAGGAGCTGTCTTTGGATTTGTCCGGGACGCTTTAATTGCGTTTTAAACTAGCGTGGGTTTTAAAAGTGAAAGTAATGAATATTCGGACGCTTGCACTTTTGCATTGCAATCATGATTTGACGACAATGACTATGGTGTTGAATCTCTGTGCTTTTAAGCCGTGTTCGGAAAGTAAATAGACAAATAATAAAATTTCATTGTTGAACAATAATATCTGTGGCCACGTGCACATGCGCTAATTATTTAGCATGCCCCTCATGCGAATAGATTTGCAAGCACAAGTTCTTTTCCATGAAAAGCAGAATAATGAGGCGCTGTGAAAATGAACTTTTCCCAAAAAGGGTTTTCCAATTCCTGTATGACCGCTGTAACGGCGATAAAAAAGAAAGCTCGTAACGTTCTTGTAATTTACACTTCCTGAAGTTTCACCTCGCCCTTTTTTACAGGTCGGCCTCTCGTAAAATCGTCGGAGAGACATGACGCTAGAGTTGGGAATGCTTTTGCCAAGAACCCCAATTTGAGTGTTCCGCTCCTGAGTAAACGGGATCCCAAGAGCAATCTTTGGACCACTTGGAATTTGCATTGAAGTTTTCGGACCAGCTGTACGAATAAAAGTTTCGATCATTGATGATGAGACGACGTACATCGCAGCAGAAATATCAGGAAAGCAATTTTTACCACTATGGATCCTTCCCAAATTATTTAAAACCAACAGGTCGATTCCCATACTAAATTTCCGAAGAAGCGCTTAAACTGGCAAGCTATGAACCAGGATGGGAATGTCTCTGTGCTATTTTATGCACAAGATACCATGAACGCTAATGTGTATCTGAAGGAATGCGTAAACAAAAGATCAATTTTTTCATCCTTTGTCGCCATCAGTCTATTCTGGTCTAACTTAGAAAGCGCCTATGATTCCCAAAACGTGGTTGACTACCTGGACTGTTCTCTAAGGAATTTCCCGTTTGTTAATACTTAGTTCGTTTTTTCTTGTAACTGACATCATCATACCTTGTCAATCATTGACTCGTCTCTGGTGGCTGGTCTGATGTGGCCAAAATTTATTTTTGTTCTGCATTTTGATTGGCTCTATCCTTTTATTTAATTTGTTGTTCTTTACTATGTACCTTGCATTTTGCTGATTGATGTCTTCTAGGGCAGTCTAAATGGGCATACGATTTACTAACTTTAATGTGGTCAAGAGGTTTAATGTGTTTTCTTCTTTGTGAGAATATTAGTCATGTAAAGGGCGCAAATGATGTAGATATCGGCGCGCCAAAAAACTTAACGAACTAATACCATGGTTCAGTTTCGATGATAAGGTACACCATTCTAAACGTCACTTCGAATTGATTCTTCTGAGTGGGCTTATGAGAAGATTCGTAAAAACATATGATCCTCAGTACCAATCACGCGAATGGTGATTGTACTGGCGGTACTTGAAGTGGTATTTCGAAATTGTAGAATTGTTTCATTTGATGACTTTCGATTACATAATGTCACTCGATTATCTGTCATATTCTTGGCCTACCATTTGGTGGTTTCACTGATATTGCTCCTTGAGAGTTCCATTTAAAGGGGAAGCCCAGCCAAATAGGAATTGTTTAAAATTTAGCAATACTTAAAGGCAACTGAAAGGTATACAAGTAATTTGTTTCGATAATTATTAGGCACTCTTTGATTCGCGCATGGAGAGAAGTAGGCATCGCTAAGCAGTCAGATCAGCGCGTGTTTTCCCTATTGCAGCTATGCTTGCGAAAAGCTGTATAAAAATTTAAACGACGGAGAAAAAAAGTTTGACTCGGCCTAATCCGAGTCCGATATCCCTCCCACTGATGAAGAAAACGTCATCAGCGACGATAATATAGATGGGATTTCATCTGTACATGTAGCAACATCAGTAATGGTGTTAATGCGCTGCATGCACTCCTGTGGATTCCGACCTGAATGTAGTGCTGCTGCTTCTCTCCTGTGTATCCTAACAAGCCCGTGTGAAGCATCATCGACCGCATCACAAATTTACTCCGCGAGCAATAATGTGCGGGATGTTTTCTGTTTTTGTTTATACTATCGAATTTGAAAAAAAATATTCGCCATATCGTGAATTGCAACATAATTTAAAGATACCCAACCTTACTTTTCATTATGGGCAATCAGATTTGTTACGTAGGAGACGTGTTATGGTGGTATCATTTTGTAAGTAACTGAACTCTGTTGAGCGACGTATCCTATACTACATGTTTCTCTTTAGACACCAAAGACATTTAAATTAGAATACTTAGCCTTGTTTGCAGGGTATCAGGAATTATCCATATTTATTTGCGCGAATTTAATATTAATAACGTTTATTCTACGAAGTTTTATAATTAGTGGCGACAGGCCACTTTCACGGGACAATTATTGCCCTCGACGGTTACTCCAGGCGGACTATACAGAGCATTAAAGTGTCAAAATTGGTTTACGTTATATTGGTTTTATCGAGTTATAATAAATGGACATGAGAAGATATTTTTAACTTCGGAGGATCTCAGGACGCATAAGCCTTGTGCACATGTATCGTCTTTATTTGATTATGGTCATTATGCAAAGAGTTTATAATTTTATGATTTTGACTTATGAGTTATTTTGGAATGTGGTTGATTCGATTAACCGATTGGGCAATATAGCATCGCTTCACGTGGTTACATATCCAGTTCCATCTGTCATCCTGTGGATAATGAACCGTATCACGAAATCATGTATCATAACTATTCTTACAGATAGTTTACCATTTAATTTAATACGGACCACCTCAACTACATTACATTAGCCGCTTCAGATTAATTACAAATGAAATTTGACGTCTCGTTACTATAAATTTTCAATATTAAGAAAATAACTTTGAGATAATCGACGCATATATGATATGAATGTGAAATATAATGTTGGGTCGATTAAAATTATACACTCATTCATGTTCAGAAAAAAACAGATCACCTTGAAGGAGTTGAGCTGTGACTTTGGGTTATTATGTAAATAGGTAATACAGAACGAACGACTAGCATCTTGGTGTCAGAGGGGTCGTGTATGTCGATGTAGCTATTAGTCTGTATGGCTTCCTCTGGCGTGTATCACTTGCTGTAAACGGCGAGGCATCGAATCGAATAGTGTTTTAATGGTGTCCTGTGGAATAGCATTAGCCCGACTCTACAGTTCATCGAGATTTGCTGGCGGATGGTGATCATGCTGTGCATGTTCTTTGAAATGTTCCAGACATTTTCTATACAGACGAATAAACTGGCGATCTAGCCGGACACGATAGAATTGTAAGGTGTTCTGATTTTTAAGAACAGGAGTGTATGTGCGTTTCGAAATATTGGCTAAAAACCATGTTGCGGCATTAGTATTGAAGTCATGCTAGCCATGTTGAGCACTACCTGTAGAGCTATATACTATGTGATCAAAAGTTTCCGGACCACCTAATTTATATACTGCAATCATGACTATGGCTTTGAACCTTCCTTTGGCTATATTACGGGCCCTACACTCGGAACAACACTTTCCACTAGATTTTGGTAGAGAGCGTTGATCAGTTCCCTCACTTACGTTGGGAGATATAACTTAGTGGTAAGCAGCATGTTGGTACAGGAATGGTCAAATGCCAAACGGCTGCCATAATGTATGCAGTGCAGAATTGTCCAAAATTGTCAAGGTAATTTGTAGACGTCGTACTTCAGGCAACTGGAACAATCCAAACATGAAAATGAGATCCGTACTATGACACAGTCGTCATTAACCAACCTAGTATGCCGCGTTAGGCACAAATTGGATTGCTTGATTCTCGGAGTGTGCATGGAAATATGTTCCATGGTCAAGTTTTCGTTCCATAATGCACGATTCTAGTATCCTGTGGACAATTCTACACGTCGCTTTGCATTGATTCTGCTTTGTGAGGCTTCGCATGGATTCAACCAGTGTATGTATGACCATTACAAACGTACATTATGGCATCTGAATACTGTTGAGAATAGTGCAGTAGCACCATTATGTACGTAAACTGGAAGATCTATTCAGATTAAAATAAACGACATCCCAGCATGGCTATCATCAACTTGCCGAATCAGTGCCTCACAGAATGGCCGCTGTTTTGCGGGCTAAAGAAAGTCCTGCGTCTTACTAACTAGGTTTTGGATATGGATATGCTAATGGATAAGGTAGAAGAAAGTCCTGCTAATAGACATGGTGGAATGTGATTAGTGAGCATTGAAAGTCGTTTAATGAGTTGCGCCCCCCCGCTGTATTTAGTATGTCTGGCTTGCTTAAATCCTAATTATTGTAGACCTGATCTTTTTCCTGACTTTTTTATTACTACTGCTACAGGTACTACACATAATAATAACCAATGAATTAGAAACATTTGTTTAACATTTTAGTGGCCCGAATTACAGCAGGTAAGCGGGCTAGCCTAGAGTCAATAAGATGTTGTAGCACTCTCAAGTCAATGGTCTCATAAAGATGCAGCATTGTAGAAGGGACTTGGCCGGCAACAACATTCATGTACTCCATGGAACGCACACGACCGTCCATGAATATCAGCGAACCAGTGCCATACCAGCAGATGAAGGTCCGTACATCACACCACCACCAGAAACTTAATTTGTTCTTAAAAGGCAGGCTGAATCCATTGCTTCATGGGGCTCTCGCCAAACTTTCGGCATACTGCGGTTAGAAAACTGGTCTAGTGACGACAATACAAACAACACTGTAGACGGACTTTCCAGTTCTTTGCAGAAATCGAAGGTTTTCTTATAGACTGCCGATTTGGAATCCACTTCATTTCCCGGTGCATGATTCTGCTGATATGGGTCGGTAATAGCCTTTTCAAGTGTTGCATAAATTAATATCCGGTAGGCCCGCCTTTTGCAGTAATAACAATCTCCACTCTTCTGGGAAATCTTTCCATTAGGTTTTGATACTTAGCTGGTAGAATTTTATTCCATTCTGCAACCATACGTTGACGAGGTCGGTGGCGGATGTTGGGCGAGTCGGTCTGTTCCGTAATCGTCGTTTCAATTCATCCCAAAGTGCTTCTATCGATTTAAATCCAGACTCTGGGCATGCTAGTCTATTTCTTCAACGTCCACTTCATGGAACCATCCCTGTAAGACCCTTGCTTTGGAGGAGGGGCATTATCGTGTTGAAACAGGAAAGGCCCATCGCCGAATTGTTGCCATAACTTAGGGAGTGCCGAATTATCTAGGATCCACTGGTCGTAAGGGTCCTAGTCCATGCCACGAACAGCACCCCTACAACATTCACCGCCACCACCGAATTTGACAGTTGGAACAACACAGTCGGCTGAAAGTGTTCCCTTGGCAATCGCCAAACCCATGCCCTTTCATCGGATTTCCAGATGCTGTACCGTGATTCGTCACTCCAGAGTCCAGCTGCGTTGAGGTTTACACCACGCCAAACGACACTGGGCATTCACCTTGAGGATATTTGACTTATGCGCTGCAGCACGATCGTTGAATTTAATGCTGTTCAATTCCCTGCGAATAGTTTTAATGATGACAACGACCCCAGATGAATTTTGAAACTCAGTAGTGATTTCTTGGGCTGAAGAAAAGCGATTACTTTTTACAATACGCTTTAGAGCTCGCTGATCCCTTTCCGTCGGTTTCCGCGATCTGCCTGGTCTTTGTTGAACTCCTTCCGCTCCAGTACGTATCCATTTCAAGATGACATAATATACCATTGAGCGAGGCACTTCCAATAGGAGAGAAATTTGTCTAACGGATTTGTTACACCTATAGCATCCTATTGTCATACAACGTCTGAACTGACTGAGCTCCTCCGAACCTCCCATCTTGCGAGTATCACTCACAAATGAATATTAGACACAATACGCTTGGGTTTTATCCGTGTTCGAACAGTGTTTGTGTTGTTATTAGGCGTTCCCATGTTTCCGAGGGGTGTTCGGATACTTTTGTCCACGTAGGATATTCTGTATATTGCGCCTTTCGAAAATCCAGTCAGGTGCTTCTTCGTTTTAAGTCTGTGATTAGACTCACATGTTTCTAATTCATTGAATTGTGTGTGAAATAGCTCCATGCTATAACAACAACAAACCCAGTCAGATCCATGTAATCTCAACGCTTTCATTAGACTTGCGGCGTTCTATTTGAAAAGAGTAATCCAAATTATTGACGTTACTGTTATCATCTCAACTACAAATTCCGCTCAGAACAATCGTAAAAGACCCCATTAATACGGTCCACATATATCCCCAAAGAAGAGAACGCTTTACAAATCTCTCCGTTGTGAGGAGGCTTCAGATATTTCAACTCGTCCTTTCAGCTCATAAAAATACACAGCGCCAACGCATTATAAAAGAACGAGCAACGAAAGTGCAGGAGATATTTCACTGAAGCGATGCGAGCCAAACTTAACGGTAATTCAGTTCTAAAACCCCCTCATTCCAACCCCCTCCCTCGCCATCTCCTTCTTTTGTCTAAAGCGGCGACTATTGGGCTGCTCGTTGTCTTTTCCTTCCTTCTTCCTTCCTTTTGCTCGTTCCATCGCCCAAGCTTAGAGCCATCCAAGAGAGCACGTGGTTGCTCTCTCACGAGGCTCACAGGCCTTCGCACATCCGGCGACAAAAGTCGAATCCACCACCAACCTCCAGCTCTTCCTTCCTCTTTCGTTCGTCCACTGGGAGATTAAGCACGCGCAGAAACTTATAAGGAGGATAAACATGCAAGGGAAGAGGGGCCATATTTTACCCCGAGCACATTTATTATTTCCTTTTCTCGTTGAAATCTAGAGCTATTCTCACATTCAATACGAATAATTTTTCGCGCTTTTACGAACTGTGAAAAATTTGTTCCCCGTGAGGCTCTCATGTCCCTTTACAGTTCTTTATGCTACACCCCCAAAATGAATTATCGGTATATCTTCTAAGGATGAATAAGCGGTTTTTAGGATTTAAATTTAGTACACAAAATGGCTACTGAATGAGGGATGTGTGTAAATTTGTTTTAATCCGATTTTATGGAAAATAATTTGAGGTCGTATTATTGAATCGTGCACTTATGAAGGAGTTTGGTGAGTCTAAACTGTGGGTAAAGAAAGACCTAACCACGAGGCTATAAGAGAACTGGAGGGGAAGAAACGTGATGTTGCCCTGTAACGACTTGAAGCAAATTTTCACCACTACCAATTTGGCGGCGACTTCGTATCGCAATCATGTACAGCTGACGATAAATTTACTATGCCGGTCAATATGTTTTAACTATTTCATTCAATTAAATAGGCGCTTCAGCTATTATCGAGATAGAAAGAAATAAGGACCCTACCACTCTCAATATGGAGGATTCACTAAATTCGCCTTACTTTCCTTCCAGTTCTCTTATAGCTCAATGGGCCTAACGGACTTCGAAAACGGGACTCATTGTTGGTTCTCGTCTACCCAGACCCACGATTGATATAACTGAACAATTAAATGAAATCTCGAATATCCAGAGTATTCGACCGTTGGATCTACAATCTTTGTCTAAAAGGGGTACTGCGGAAACTTCAAGAAAACCAATCACGAGCGGCAATGCCGTCGCTTAAAATGATTTGTACGGGGAAACACTGCGCAATAATTGTCAAATGAGTTTAATCAAGGCTGCTCCTGAACCACATCTAACGGAACGGTGCGCCGGGAATTGAAGGCGATCCAAAACGAAGTTCAAGTTACATGCTTATACAAAAACCCGTGATTTCTGCAAAGAACAAGAAAGTTCGTCTATAGCGGCGTCTGGAACTTTGTAACTGACTGAACACGTGAAGACTAGAAGAAGGTTATTTGGTCTGACAGATCACGATCCACGTTCCCTTTGTACATACGGTAGACAGAGGGTACCTACGAAGCAACGCCTTATCGAGACAACTCAAGGTTCTGGTGGTAGTGCCAACTCTATATCAGTCCGCATACAACTATAGATAGTTCGGACAGAGAGGGTAATACAACTTATATCTTCGTCATTAAGAATCGGATACAGAGGACCATAAAATAATTGCATAATTCAGTTTGTAAATCGCCAAACTCATTATGGTCTTTTTAGGCGTTTGACAAGATGTCTAAGACGGCTCAATTGTGTGACAAGATCTTCAATGCAGGATTTAAAGGATAACTGGTTATCAAAGAAAACGCCTAGGATTTTTGGGCGTCTAGAGGGATAGTGTTAGTAATTTTAAGGAATCGGCTCTTGGATTTATCGAGTGTCATCCCATTGTCGGCATACCATTGTTTAAGCAAGGAGAGATCCTGGTGGATGTCTTTGACGGCTTCTCCTGGTGTTTCACGGGAATCTGCTGTGTACAGGATAATGTTGTCAACGTAAGCACGGATGGCACCTTTTTTAATGCTCGCCAAAGAAAAGTTATGTGGTCTGAGGAATCGCGATACACGTTGTTTTGGCAGAGGGTTTCGCAAGAACAATGAATCTAGCATGCCTTATCGAGGCAAATCCCTATCCTGGTAGTGGTCTCATGGCATGAAGCTTTTTCTGCTAGTATGAAAGTGGTTCCCTGAGCTTCTTGGAAGGTCGCACAAGTTCCTCGGCTTATTTGAACATTGTTGCTGAGCCAAGTCTATCTTGCAATATTGCATTTATTCTGCATGCTTCTTCATGGACGACAATGTTACTGTTGGTTTAGCAGTGGTTCAGCGAATACGTAGTTCCATAACCCATAGAGAATGCTGGTACAATGTTGAAACGACTTTCCGTTATCATTGATTTCCAAGAGCTTCAAAACCTTAATGACTATACTATGCCGTTAGTTCGGGCCCAATAAAACGTTAAGCAGATGTTTCTAATTTATAGTTGTTATTCTTAAATTGAGTTAATTGTTGAAGAATGGTCGCCTTTGAATTAGCGTTTCGGTTTTGTGGTCCAGTTCAATTTCTTAACAGCAAGAAACATTTAATTAAGTGAATGCTTGATCAGTAAGTTAATTTTTTAACAAGCGAAATGGTTCATAAAACAAGAAGTGGGTTCCCAAATGAACGTCATCTGGTGTTCAGTGAACCAAAGCCAGAGAAAACAAGGATTTCTTGTTGTTGGAAGTCATTTTTTGGGGGTAAGTCTGTTTTTTTTTGGGGGGGGGGGAGGGGTATTTTGTTACTTTTTTCCTTCATTGCGGTTTGATTCGAAAAGATTAAAGCCAGGAGGTGGTTGTGCAAGATTTTTTCCCCGAGATTCCGTGTTTGTATCTTCCAGAAGGAGAGACTCCTCTGGCACTCGACCAAAATGGCGACAGACGGTGTCACGTGGCATTGTCAAGACGATTTTCTATGGGATTCTCTCTCATTTGCCTATCAGATAAGACCATGCGATTTCAATTCATTTGAAGTACAGGTGATAATCGAGAGTGGCTTGTTCTATCTCTCCCAGCGAAAAGTGGTTTCTTCATTAAATAAAAACTTCCGCCTGTGCCTAATTAATCATTTTACCCCTAGCTTCTGCACACTCCCGTTCTTTCTATCCTGCAGGATCTTATTCTTTTCTACTTGCTCGTTGTCGACAGTCGTGAAACAAACAACGCGAAAATAAAGACGTCGACGGAGCTGTTCTCTTCGCCGCTCACCCACCCTGGCTGTTGTTGCCGCCTCCCTTCCAGTTGCTTCTTTTATTGGTTTTTATCGATTTGTCTTTATGCTCAACTAAAGCGACACTGAGCTCCTCCTGGGGGCGAGATGGGGAACCGAGTTGGGAGCAGAATTTTTGGGGTATGGGCTGCGTTGAATGCGGGTTATTGAAGCAGAATGTGGAGGGTGGTGGGAAAGGAGAGAGATGGAGGCTTCCTCCTCCTTATCCATTTCCGAGCCTGTCAAGCACATAATAGTCGGATGTAACAACAGAGAAGAAAAGCCCTGTCAAGTTCCACAATGGGCGCCTTCATTATCTTATTGCTTTTGGGAAAGTTACCTTAAAAGTTTCTGTTGCCGCCGCTCTCCCTCTTTCTGGATATTTTGGACCTGATATCGCTTAGTTATGAAATAATAATGATAATAATAATACTAACAATAACAACTCCTTTAACCCTATTTTCCTCTTTCATATTGCGTTCGTTCACCTCCTGACGCTAAATTGGAGAGTTTTTGAAATTTGATCGTTCGCCTTTTGAAACGCATTCACCCGCGGTTGCCTTGGAATTTTCAGGGGTTTTTTTAATTTTTTTTTTCAAAATAAAGAAAGAAGAATCTGATTTTTATTATCCCTCTCTTCATGAACCGAAGAAGGAAACATTTGAATAATTCTTAATGATTTCTTGTTTCGTCGAACTCTCTTTTATTGCGGATGAAAGAAGATTCGGTAATTAGAAACGTTCAAAAAGACATGGAAACCCTATTAAAGGGGGATTCTTTAAAAACAGTGAAGCTTTACTTTTGGTTTTCTTTTACATAATGGATCGGAGCCTTCAACGAGACGTAACTCGATATTGTTTTGAAATTCGAAATTGATTTTACTGGGGAGAGTTCTTTCTGTTTATAGGATTAATGATGGGGATGATTCCATTAGACGTTAATGAGCTTAATGATTCTGTGGGAATGCTCATTCATCAAAATTTACGTTACTTCAAACTAGGATAGCTCGGAAAGTAATTTTTTTTGCTCGGAATTATTCACAACATATACTGTGATCAAGATATCAAAAGAAACGTTACAGTTCCTAATTTACATGTTTATGGTTTCTAAGTGAATTTAAATAAAGGTTAAATCCCGCTTTAAAAACACAGGGATTTTTTTCCAAGATCTGTAAATGAAAATTAACGAAACTTTATTGAATGCATTTTTTTTTTAAATATTTCTGATTTAATATTCTTGAGCACGCGTTTTTCCGTCTCTCTTTGTTGTCTAAAAACTCCAATTGTTGAAACAAATTTTGACAGCCGTGTTAATTTCTTATCTTCATTGTTTCCCCTCTTAGAAGAAACAGTCAAATTGGCAAAACAAACTCTGACGTCACAAACTGCTCCACGCAAACAAAACTCCATAGACATGCAGGAAAAAGGAATTTGTTTAATTTTTTGTGGGGAAAAACCCCGAAATTGGAATGAAAACAACCCTAGCTCCCCTACACGGTCAGAACTTTAAAACAAAAAAGGTGGTTCCGGGGTATCTCTTACAGGGGCCGAGTCTATAAAGGGACAGATAGACAGAATTTGGATTTTAGTAATAGTGGATATGCCTTACAGCCTGTTCACACAACGTAAGATTTTGCTAAGAAAATCGGTAGCAGCTACATTGAGAATGTAAGAGGATGAATATAGAAATGCTCCCACGAAGCACAGCCAAGATTACGAGAATGGCATAAGCGTTTTCTAAACGAACGAGAAAGTGTTGCCGGTACTAATTTTGTGTTTGATGGAACGGCTCGATTTATGTTTGGAAGGTGTATTTATGAGTTTTGAATAGACATTCGTTTGAAGCGTAAATGTCATTTTTTTTCCGCGTCGAAAATAGCAACATTTATTCCAACAAAGCAGCATTTGTGGGAACTGTTACTCAATTACTGTTTCTGAAGAAAAGTGTAAGGCTGAAAAGCATCGAATGTATGTTGATATTTACGACGATCATGCTCAGTCGAGTACCACGTATAAAGAGAGGTTTCAAAGTGGTGATTATGACGTGAACCAGGCCCGTCAACTCCAAATCGGAATATCCGGGTTCGAAAGTTATGTTATAGATCCGGTAGGATCAGAAGGGCGTTATTTATTATGAGCTTCTAAATCCCTCCGAAACCATCACTGCATGCAAGACAACGCTAGGCCTCATGTTGCTACAATCGGTCCAGAAATATCCGGCAAGATTGAATTGGGAAATCTTGTCGCACCCGTCGTATTCACGAGATATTGCTCCTTCGGACTTCCACTTATTTCTGGAGAGTGGTTCACTTCTCATGAAGGTATCGAAAAATGGCTTAAGGAATAGTTCGAGTCAAAACCCTGATTTGTTTCTTCGAGGAATCCGTTTACTCTCTGAAAGATAGGAGAAAATTAGTTGAATAAAATAATTTTGTACTTTTTTGTTTAAATAAACGACTAATTTGAATTTAAAACGGGCGGGAACTTATTTCCATTCCAGTCAATTAAATTCCGTCATGCTTGATTGGGGAAGGGGGGTTACTAGTTGTTCAATAAAACACAAATTATTGGCTTTACCAAACACCATTAAAAGTCAACCAAAAAGATCGAATATTTCATATCCGTCATCTATCAATATACAACTAGAAGTTTACGTGCCAGCCGGCGTTTCTATTAAGTTTATTATTTTTATAGCGGAAATCAACATTCACATGTCAGTCTTTCCTTAAATTTAAACTAAACAGTGATATTTATAAATATTTGGTCATATTTAAAATTTACAGGTTACAAGATTATTTCAAATGTTGAGCACATTAACAGGAAATTATTTCCTTTCACACTAGTTCATAGCATTTAATTGTCATTTATATTCATTTTAGGTCTATAGTAATTTAACAATCTTTCTTTTTTGTTGCGCAGCATTTGCCAATAAATGGGTTAGCTGTTTGCTACATGGTCTTGAATGCTTACTCTCGGCCCCCAAACCGAAACACCAGCAAACGGCCAAAAGTCAAAACCGAGCTTTACACTCACTCACCAAAAATCATTGCACACCTGCCTAATAACGTGTTGGGCCCTCTCTGGCTCGGATAACGGCGGCGACCCGTCGTGGAAGAGAGTCTACCAGTCCTCAGAACACATCCACAGGCACTGCAAGCCATGCGGCCCAACTGCATTCCATTACGATGCTTCATTTACCAGTTGTGTTGGTGACGACCTGACAGATCGTTCAATGACATCCCACAAATGTTCAATGGGATTGCAATCTGGGGAACGTGGAGGACAAATCGTGAAGTCGGTAGCATGTTCCTATCGGTAGCATGTCGGTAGCAAATCATTGTTGGTAACTCCTATTTTTATTTTGTGTTTTAATGATACAATTATGATACCATCAGAAACTATCAATGCCCAGATATGGCCTGTAATACCTCAAACGACTCGCAACGATTTATTAGGCCTATTATTATCCATAGCCAATTGTTATCAAAAGTAAATTCCTCTTAGGCCTAATGTTATCAACCGCAAATTGCTGTTATCCCTGATGTTATCAATAGCAAATTGTATTAGACCTAATAATTAGACGTGTAGTAATCAAGAGCTAATTGTTTTTAAGTCGTTCATCAATAGCTAATTACTTAGGCCGAACATTAATAATAGTTAAATTTTGTTTTGTATAGTGTTGTCAATAGCTGGTAGCTAATCGTTTGGTTCAACAGTAGATTAAGTAGAAACGCTTTAGAATAGATTATGAAGAAATAATAGACGCTTCCACAGAACGCTTCAGCAATTGACGCTCACTTCATTATGTAAGAATGCCTACAAATTAAAGGACTTTCGAATATTTAGAAAATTACTACACACTTCATTTAAATTTTTGATACTTCACTTTTATTTACTAGTATTTTGAACTACACATGTATGGCTTTTGAACTATGTCTTGCCTTTAAAAACCAGAGGCTTCCTTAGCAACCACATCTAACTCTAACAACCAAAGGTTTCTTTAGTAAACAAATGGTCAATTTGACCTTTTTCATGACGTCATAAGATGGCGTCCCTTTGTAGAAAGAATGAGTAGTGTGGAAATAACGACGCCATATTTGAAGCTAATTGACAGTTGAGGTCAAAACTTAAGATATGAGAATAACAAAATAAACATTCAATTTATTACAATCATATTTATCACGGCGTTGTATGCAAGAAATAAAAAATTTAGTCTAAATTTAGCTTATATTAATAATCTGGGCAACTTAACTAGCGTCAGCCATGACAGTTGAGGTCAAATTTAAGCCATGACACTCTAGTCTTTCTTTTATCTCCTTGGTTTTCCTACACAAGGAACGCCATTTTATAACGTTATGAAAAAGGTCAATTCCTCGAATTCCTTAAAATCCTATCGGCCCTGGGCATATTGGTTGCTTGACTTGTTAGTCTTGAATATTACGAGGAGTGTCCGGAAAGGAAGTACCGTTTTGTAATAAAAATAAAACTACTATATATATTTTCAAAATTTTTTCTTTACCAGATTCTATGTACTCATTAGTTGGGAACAACTTGACCACCTGCTTTACAATCCGGACCTCGCGTCCAGTGGCTACCACATGTTGCGGAATCTACAGGAGTTCATCGACAGCCTGCATTTCAGCGACGATGAACAAGTGAAAACTGCGTGACTTTCTTCTCCTGCGGTAGCTTCTGTGAACTGATCATGCGGAAGTACATTGAGCGCTATAACAAGTGCTTAAATAAACTTGGAAATTTTGTGGAAAAATAGTTTAAGGTACATAGAATCTGGTAAAGAAAAAAATTTTGAAAAAATATATAGTAGTTTTGTTTTTATTAAAAAACGGTACTTACTTTCCGGACACGCCTCGTATATGATTTCAGGAAGCTATTGCTCTTTATTTATGAATTATACAAAATAATCTTCCCTGATTTTGTCGTTTAATCATGCAAATGGTCACCGATGAAAGGGATGATAATAACATTTTGCGCATGCTTCCTTTAACTTAAAGTAGAGGAATAAAGGTTTCTCTTTTGAGAAGTAGCACAATTAGAATGTTGGAAGGTGCTCAAGAGAAGTTTGCGTCATTCCCTAATTCATTCATAATGAAAAGTTAAATTAATTAAAACCGAGTTGACGTCGGAGGACCCCGAGACGGCGCAGTCCAAAGTGAGGAGAAAAAGTTGGTTTTCTGTTTGCTTTCTATAATTAATCTTGGCGATGTAATTAGCTTTAATTCTTAACCAACCCAATTTTCACAGCCACGCGAAACGAGGAAATTGGCGGACAAACACCACCACCCGGGTCGATTGGATGAGAGGTGTGGTGTCATTGCAAGGCTTCTGTTAAAATGACTTGAATGGAGTCTTATTTTGAATTTGAATTTGCGAGAAGTAACCGATTCGAACAAAGATTTCCAGGATTTGTAATAATTTAAGGCAGTCTTTTGAAGATGGTCTGCGTTAAGTGTGTGCTTTGAATCTTAATGTCTTCATGGATTCTTCTGAATATACTCTAAACATTTTAAGACGATTTGTTATTGTCTTGAATCGCTTTCGTGCTGGAAAGTGTATGCAATCTTCAGGAATTAACATTTTTCACATTCCATTTCTGGCTCATTTAGAATTTACGACGGCTGTTGCGTGGACACTTGTTCAGAGAGAATCTATGAATTCCAGAGATGTAATGTTATAAATGGCGAAGAAGATACGGTGGGTTGCCTCCTTATTACCAGCAGTTTTTCGTTTTCCTTTGATAATTTAAAAAGGTGTCTTATTATGGTTGGCTAGGTTGGTTAGGTTTCTTCATAGTTTGCTGTACATAAGAGCTGGATACAATTTTTCTGTATGGTTACCTTTATATGAGAGAAAAAAGACAAGAGTAGTGATACACAAACCACATTTTATTGCATTACGTGTTATTGGCATCATCGGGGTGTAGCGTATACAGATTGTGAGCTAAATTAAGGTCAGAATGTATCATAATCAAACCAATTTTGAATACACGAAATCCTGGAATTCTTATTCAACATCTATCCCGATATACGTATGTCTTTCCAACATCTCCCAAACATTCTCTATTGGGCTGAAAAATGGGCTCTAGGGCAGCCAGGGTAAATGGTGGAAGTCATCGCTCAGCCACTGTTGAGCTAACCGTGCGCGATGTACAATTGCCATTGTCATTCATGAGAAAGTCATTCCATGCATTATAAAACTACATGATGGGCTTAGTTCTCAATGTTCAGGTAAGTCGGCGAATATCAAGGGAAAAGTTCCATACCAGCAGAAGAAACTTCATAACCATCCATTGATTTTAGGAATGCTTGATCATGCAGCGGATTGATTTTTACAAAAGCCTGTTACTCGTAGTTAGTGTTACATTGTTCGAAGAAAGCAAGCTAAGGTACAACTAACAAGGGAACCCCACAGAGCCTTTTTTTTTGCGCGCAAGCACACCGTGGAAGCGATAGCGTTGTGCGGCAGTGGAGCGCTCCGGAAGTGCACAGAGTTCAACAAACATGACGGTAAGACGGAAAGCAAAATCGTTAGGGGCGGTCGCCAAAGAATTGCAGTTAGAGCACTGTTATTTCCCTGCTGTACAATTATTCATCTCCAAATAATTTATAAGATGAGGTAAGCATCCGTGAATGCTATTTTTATGTAAAATTATAAAGCACCGCGTTACATATCCCCTCACCAACGCAACGTATTACTCGACGTTGCATATGAAGTCAGCCCCGTGTTTGATTACAGAATTACTTAATAAAATGGAATAATAAATTAAAATGGAATTCAATTGTAGTCTGCTGCTGTCTTTTTCCATTGATTTCATGTGAAGTGGATTTGTGCTTATTGCTGAGTAGTGGAAGAAAGAAGTTCCGTTAAGTGCATTAATACACACAGCCCGCTTTAACAATGGAGTCCTTGTATGGCTGTGTGCTAAAAAAATTTCGTTTTCGCGGTTTATTTTGAAAGAAATAAAATTTCGCACTTTCTTATTTTGCAAGCATCTATAGTAGCTTCAGATGAGTAACATATTTCAATTTGGTGGAAATCTGTGACATACATGTTCGAGGGATTCCCTTGTAAGTATTAACATGGTGATTTTCCGTTATGGTGTGGGTAATATTAACTCCGATAACAGTTATCATGGGAATAGGTGGACTACTGAAAAAATTTACTCTCCTTCATAAAGATGGATCTCCTTGCCGCAACTTAAAAACGAACGTGGTAAGCAAAAAAGTACCTGAAAGCTTCCTTGGGCTAGTTAGTCACCTGACTTGAATCCCATAGAACCCATTACGGCAATGTCCCTCCTAATCCATTGCAAATCGATATTGTAAATGGAACCCAATATGCAGACGTTTATTTACTTATCAATCCAATCTGTACAGTTCTATATGAACAGGCAATTATATGTGCTTATCTGTAACTTATCAAAAACATTAAAGTTTCTAAATTATTTGAAGAAAGTGAGGATGTTACAGTCTGTTAAAAGAGAAAACAACATCTCTCGTTTAATGAGTAAACTGGAACCTGAGAGGGGCATTGATGGGACAGTAATAAGAGATGATGAGTTGGGAAAATTAAACCCGAGAGGATCGAAGCTCTTAGAATTTTTTTTTAAAAAAAGGAGCCTAACTAAGCTTGTTAAAAGAAAAGGTCATGAAAGTCAAGAAGAATTTTTAAGGAAAAACAATGAAGGACGTGAAGATTTCTGGAGGATATCCAGCAAGCAGTAACCATAGCCATGCACTTGGAATATCTGAAAATTAAAATAATCAAGAGTTGATAAAAAGGATACATTTAGGGAACTAGAAATATTATGATAATATGAGCTATAGAGTACGCAGTGGCCAATGAATTAAAATTAGCAAGTATTTAATATTTTATTGGACCCCTTTGACCCATCTACCGCATGTATGCTGTTAGTATAGAGGAAGTTCACCAGACATTCTCTTAGTTCTCTTTACAGATTTCTCAGAAGAGGATCTTTCTGTTTGTTGTATATGTCGTTCCAAACTTTCGCTATGGAGTTGAGATCTGAGCTCTGCAGGGACTAGGTTAATGAGCGAAGTAATTTCGTGCTCGCTAAATTAAATGCAGGATAACCATTGCTCGGCAACATTGTTGAAGTAGACTGTGGAAAGCACCCGATCATCCATGAATATCAGTTCTATATAAGAAGAAAAAGCTCCATACGATGACATCAGTACCAAAACTTATCAAGAGTACTCTTGATAAAGCATGCTAAATCCATTTCTTCGCGGGGCTCCCACCAAACCTCTGCTTACTCTCGTGATTCATCAGACTACATAAACTTTCTTCCAGTCTTCGACATACCATACACCACTCTAAACGAACCTTCTTTTCTTTGCAGAAATCAGAGGTTTTCGTATAGCATACCAGTGCCGGCTTGGATTTGCTTCAATTCTCGGCACATGGTCTGCCAGTTATGGATCGGGAACAGCTTTGGCAATCGGCAATCATTTGTCAATTCTTGTTCAGCGGCTGATTGTCTTTTAGTTACCACAATTAGCCATTTTAGATAAAGACTGCAGACAATTTTGTCTTAACGATTGAATACTCTGGATGTCGCACCTTTTGAGAATTCAGTCAGCTGCTTCGTTTTTATTCATGGCTCCGGCTGAAGGATCACTAACATAGGAGTCCTTTTTCAAAGTTAGTTAGTCCTTCTTTTTACGCATTTTTATATTTAATTTGACTTCTCTGTCTGTTTGTCTGTCCGGGTCAAATCTTGTAATCGATATTAAACCAACTTTCCGACAAGCTAGAGAGCTGAATCTTGATACACACACACACAGGAGCGATGACAATGCATGTTAAAGGAAAAAAATTTCAAATCAGTTCGCTGGAACGCGTCCTAGGGCGCAAATTGCGGAGGGGCGATTGTTATACGAATTGCCTAATTGTTAGACTAAATAATTAGTTTTACAAATTTTTTCGCCGGCTTGAAAAGATATTATAATAAAACATAATGAAAGTGTGGTTTGAAAAAACCCTTTTTTTCATCTTAATATTATTTCCCATGCTGATCAAGTTCTGTGAATAGACTCACCCACGTTCTTCTTAGATAAGTATACCCTTGAATCACATGATCTCTGCATAAAAACGGATAGTGTTGCGCACATGTTTCTAATGTAGAAATTAGACAGAGCAATGACAGACTATTTGCAAGACCTTTTCAAAGAAAAAGATGAGGATTATGACTGAAAGCGACTTATATCTATGGTTTATTACAGATGATTTGAGAAAATCAAATGGCCAGACAGGATTAACAATAAAAGAAGATCCGTACGCGAAAGGGGATAGCATTAAAGAAGAAGGAAGCTGTTGTGATTGGCCTACGTTCTTAGGATGATAGAAGGACGAAAAAAATTGAAGAGGAAGGATCCCGTTCACAGTACATGAACAAAGTCATTAAAGGATGTCGACTGAAAATTTTACGAGCAAGCTAAAACACTAGCCCCGGAATCGAGAGAGAGAGAGAGAAAGAGAGACGGACGGTTTGCTATAAAACCCGCCAAAGACTAAAGAAGAAGTTTTCTTTAAAAGTTTTCTTTTTCAAATGAAGGTTTTGTGCACTCCTTCTTGAGTACCCAAAAGCAACCGTCGCTTTATTGAGGGATGCTTGAGCAATTTGTTCACCATGAATAAAATTCGCTAAATAGTCAAGCAGAAATTCAGTCACTTATTAAATTTTTTGCCTGAGTTAGTTTCAGACAAGATGAGAGTTGTGGACGCTGAGCCATCCTTATACACAACAAAGCATTGCAACATACACTTTGTACTATGTCTAATTCCTAGATGGCATCTATGGACTTTCTCACTCTAATTCGAAATTTTTTAATCGGTTACGGTGTCTATCGCATCTGGTTTTCACTCGCATTATCATGTAGTGCAATTTCTGATTGGCTATGAGCATCACGAGACACAAATAACCAACCAACGGGAACATTCCTTTCATTCTTTCGTCCGCAGCTACAGAAGGTTATCGGTTGGTAACTGCTGCTGCCATTCTGTAAGCAGAATTTTAGTGGCAGCTACTGCGCGCATGAATACATTCCAGGGATTCAATGATTCAGGCCAGTCTCGTTTGCCCGTAACACAAACAATACTGTCAAGTTAAAGTGAGGAAAATCTATATTAGTCCACACCGCTCTGTCTGTTTTTCAAGATGTGGAATTGATAGTATTGTAATCAACCTTTGAATTAGAGACATTTGTGAAACATGTTGGCTAATGAATTAGGGACATTTGTGAAACATGTTGGCAAATAAATAATAATTATATACTGGAGATGAATCTCCAAACATCAAGTAATGATTTTTCCATTGAAAAATGGAAGGAAAAATTCTGCGACCTGGATTCGAACCAGGAACCTCGACTGTAATGGTCGATGCCTCTACCAGTTGGGCTTTCAACCTTGACAACTTGGTTGTCTTTCAGACACCTTGTGACAGCATGGCTGTCCGGGTGTCTGCGATAGGCCAATTGGTAGAAGCGTCGACCATGACAGTCGATGTTCCTGGTTCGAATCCAGGTCGCAAAATTTTGCCCTTCATTTTTCAATGGAAAAATCATGTTGGCATTTGTTTTAGTCCATTTTTATGAAAAATAGTTTGAGGTCATATTATTCAAGCATGTATTTAGCAAATATTTAAAACGGAGTTGGGATAACTCTAATCACAGAGCTTGAGCATGAGGAAAAATAAGGACCTAACTAACTTCCAAAAGGGACGCACTGTTAGTGCTGGTGTAGCTGGAGCCACGATTGAAACAACTAAACTTGATTCTTGAAAAGTGCGATGTCTCCAGTATTCAGCCGTTACAAAAAATGTTCCACAGGCTTTGTCTAAAAGTGGTAACTTTGTTAACTCAAAGACAATCATGCAAGAGAACATCCAGTGTTCAATAATTGACATTTGACATTAACCAAGGCTGTTCACGGCCCATATCTGACAGAACCGTGTGCTGGGAATTGAAGCGGATCCAAATCGGCGCTCGCATTCCTATACGAAAACTCCTGATTTCTGAAAAGAATATGAAAGTTTCTCTACTGATACTTTGAACGCAATGACTTGGCACGTGGTCTGATGAATCACGATACTCGCTGTTTTGTACTAATAGCAGGGAGAGGATTTGGCATGTGCGTCCTAAAGGAATGAATCCAGCATGCCTTATCGAAACAACTTGTCACGTGGATTTCGCCAAGGAAAGAGATTGTCAAAGAGAGAGAGGAGAGGTGACGTCAGCAGGCGAGCTGACGCCGAACTCGTCATCCCGAAGGCGACACGTGACAGAGAGCGTTTGGAGAAGGAGAAGCCAAGATGGAGCGAGAGCGAGCGGAGGAAAAAGGACGAATCTCGAGTCCGAATTAGTGGAGACAGAGCACGGCATCGCCAGCAAAGAGTAGGCGATACGCGAGGCGTCCCCGGAGATTTTATGCCGCAAGCCGAGGCCAGGAGACCGTTAGCTGAGAGCGTGGAGGACGAGGCCACAGCACTGAAGGCGGTCGGCGATCAACACGCCGACGAGGAACGGCAGCGAGCAGCAGCCGACGAGTGCTACCGAGAGGCCGACGAATGGCAAGAAAGGTTGGAGAGAGCCATTAAACATTTTATCGAATTGATAAACACGCCTTCGCAAGCTACGGAGAACGTCGTGATTTCCGACAGACCTTCCCCGCCCGTGAATGAGCAAGAGGAAAGCAACGGACGGAACCAAGAGCAGAGAAGCGGGGAAACTCATCGTCGTCAAGCGACCGTACGAGACGAGAGGCTGCCGACCCGTACGGACATTATTTGCAGTCTACGTTTTGACGGGGTAAGCCATATTCCGTTATTTTACACGGTAGTGCAGTCTACAATACTGCGTGCATTCCGAACTGTCTTTCACCCAGACGCCGTGTACATATTCCCCTTCACAATTCGTGCCTATTATCTAAGTGGTACAGGGGGTATTATGTCACGTAGCTCGTCTTCTTTTCCCTAAGCGACTTATCTATTCTATCTGGACTTTTCCTACCGGACTTGTCTTCTAATTATTTTTTGAACGGCTTGGACATTATATTTTTATTCTGCGTAATAAGACACTTAATCACGTGACGTTTCGATCTATCTTTTTGACATTTTGTTGATACACCATTTATCGACGAGGCGTAATCGACGTATTAATTCTGTTACGAAGTGGTATGGGCGATATTGCTACCGTAGAGTTAACGTCGTATTAAAACTATCTTTTACGTTCATTTCAGGGTGTGCTACGTAAGCGTTCGACGCGAGCTGTCAAGTTCGAATCGTCAGATTTACGATGGCTTCAGCAGTCAACGTCATCAACTAGCCGCAAGTTCAAGATTGTGATAGCGTACTCATCGTCAAATTTAAATAGATTGGTGGTTACGTAAGCGTAATCGCAATGTTTGTGTGTGTGACAAGTTCATGTTATAAAAGTTCTTCTGCCCTTACCAGTGAAAACAAATAATTTTCCGAAATGGTGTTTCCTTAGAAAATTAGGTGTGAATCTTAATCCTCGTAATTATTATACACAGTGTTTTGGGATTAAGATTGTTGTGTGTGTTTTACCGAAGCTACAGCAGTGATCTGTAGGCTTGTGTTTTTCTTTGTGTGTGTGCGACAAAAAGAGGGCAGCAATAAATAACGTGTTTAAATTGAACGACGAAAGGTGATAAGAGCCGTAAACGTCACGAACATCGGATTTTGCTTTAGTTCTGATCATCTTTGTGTTTCGGCGTAGTGAGGTTACTTTCTCTACGTCATCTTATTTCCGCATGTCCAAGAGTTCACCTGTTTATTGCGATCGGCTCAACGAGAGTGATCAGCATCCAGCATCAACGACAGCTCTTCGCAGCAGCGATCTTCTTCGTCAAGTCTTTAAGCGTTGTATCCGAGACGGGCAGCGACCTGTAGACGTTAAATCCTGCTGTTTCTTTTTTGTGCAAAGAACTTTCCACTGCGCAATTCTTATTGCAATTTGCATTAACTTTGAGCTTTGTTTTAAGTCAAATAAAGATTTATTTTCATTACCAAAAACTTTGTCGTTCTTTCTCTTTGTCACGATCACTGCTAAAATCCACGTGACACAACTCAATGTTCAGGTGATGGTAATGTTTTAGTATAGAGCTTCTTCTACTGTTATGAAACTGGTACCTTGATATTAAAGAAATTTGGATGCGTTCCACGGACAACTTGAATATTGATGCCGACAAAATCCATCCTCCAGTGCTGCCTTTTTATGCTGCATGTGACGGCTTCTTCATGGACGATAATTATTTAATTTTAATTTATTTTATTTATTAGCTAATTGCCCAGTTGCAGCTTATAACTAAACAATTGCAAAGAGAGAGAAAAATCAAAGTAAAATAGAATTATAGATTATATAAAAATGTGAATAAGAAAAATTATAATTACAGAAAAATAGTCAAGCATTACAGAACGAGTGAAACATTTCAATAACAATTTTTTTTGAAATGATTTTAACTCTTATTACTGATATCAATCAGACTGGATAGAATATTGCATAATTTAAACATTCTATAATGCTAATTCTGTTTGTCTCGTATTCGACGAAACAGAGAGGCCCTGAAACTCAAAACTCCCCTGACCATAGTCGGTTGAGCAACAAAGTAACCTACATTGATTCCTTCTTGATTTTTACCATCAGCATTGCTCGACTACCCGACTTACGTCATTTACCCTGACCACCCCCACAGAGAATGTTTGAGACATGTTGGAACGGCTTATTCGACAGCAACATCTGCCAAGAGAATTAAGGGAATGTTTGGTGAACGCATGATCTTCCATTGAGTTACAAGTGTTTCAACACCTTACTGACTCTATGCCAACGCGTATATGCTGTAATACGGAACAAAGGGAATCCAATATAGAATATTCAACACATGTGACAATTTCATTGGATAGCGTGTGGGTATTGTCGTAGTTCAACATGCTAGTCTCAGATACAAAGCAGCGTTGTCAGACGGAGTGCTTAGCTGGGTGGTAGGAAATAAAGAGTGATGTTCAAATAAGTGGACAGGGGGCATGGTTTCAATTCTTTTATACAGGAAACCAAACAACAAAAGGAAACAGGGACCTTCCTTCCGAAACACCCTCCTGTAGTCATGATGGAAAACATTAGCGCCTGCCATCTGGCGGGGGAAAACTTCATCGCCTGTTGAAACCAACTTTTCTCGACAGTTGGAGATTTCTCGTGTCATCGTTTTTTTCCTTTTCTCTTTTCTTTTGTCTGTTTCCCTTCCACAGTCCGTGGAAAACATGAGGCCCTCCTGCTATGAGACCGGGATCACTGGCTTTCACGATGATGGAATCTCGACAAGGCGTTTCGCATTTCTTATAAGCTCTACAACCCAGTTACTACGATAGCACCCCCTCCCGGTTAAAGAAAAAAAAAATTCATCTCAACCTCGCTACTCCCTCTTCATGCGACTTTAAACGTCATAAGAAGCATCTCGAGGGAATGCTATGACTTGATGGGGTTCTCCTTTCTCTCTGTTGACGGATATGAACTCTTCGTTTTTGGAGAGGGGAAGAGGCCTAATGATACGGTTCTGATTTTGATGATTACGATTTTGGAAGCCATAGAATTAATCTTTCCGAGCAATTGTAGTTAATTCTTCATTTTCCTTCTTGTGAGCGTCGTAAAAATTATGGCGGGCTTGTGGTGTTTAGGAGGATGTTCCTTGGAAAAGCAGTTAATTAAGAAGTACTTTTTTATGAGACGATCATTTGATTTAAGGGGCATCCTGTTTCGGAGTTAAAGGTTCGAGCTCGCTCCGTGCTTTTGCAAGTTTTCTTGGAAACGCCGTAATTTTACTACGAAGTTTGGAGATGCTGGTTGTGCTTGAGTTGGACGTTATAATCGCGTTTGATGAGGCCTGTAATGATCACTACGATGTTTATACAAATATTAATGGAGAACTGTTGATGTTGTACCAAAAAGCAAAAACAAACAAAAAACCCCACATTTGACAGTTTTCTGACATCTCGTCGATTTTTTTTTTTTTTTTGGATTTTACACATACATGTCAATTATTAGTTTCATCACAGCCGTGACAGTATGTTTATTCAATAAGTTAGAGCAAATTGTAATTATAAACAATGATTTAGGTCCTGCTTCTCATATTACGTGTTCTATCTCTTGAACGAAAAAAGACGCCAGTAAGAGTATAGATGCAGTGTATATTTTTCTTATATGCATTAGATCGTAAATGTTGAAACTGAGAATTATTCTGCGGCAAGCAGAACTCTACTCGACGACATGTATTTGCAGCAACACGTTCCAAATACTTGCGTTTACGTGGTATGTTCCCTTTAATGCAGCGGTTCCGAATCCGTGGTACGCAAACGTTTATCTGAAAGGGTCGTTGGCTATACTTTGTTTGTTAATTACAAAAGGGAAGGAAAAATTCCGCGACTTGGATTCGAACCAGGAAACCATGCCTTTCGTCGGCACCGCTCTTATCAATTGAGCTACCGCGGACCATGAACCACAAAACTGTTACAATACGTCCATGTGAACTTCCATGAAGCCACAAATCAGCTCAACCGGCAGAGTAGGCCTCCAACTATTTGTAAGTATGATATGTTTGAAGATTTTCTTCGGCTTAATTTTTACTTTCTCTTTGTTTTGTTTGTCGTTCTGTTGTTATTTTCTTTGAGTGGTACGCGTTTGGGAAAAGGTTGAGAACCATACTTTAATGCCTTGAAGGCTTTGGATCATTTTCGTATACACGTTCTTTACCATAAGATCACAGAAAGGAGTCTAATGACTTTAGATCAGGTGATTGAGGTCTTTATAGTCCTCATGTTTCCCTGAAGTTTCGTACTAAACGGTGTACAGTAAATTCCGTTACAACGCATTTAACTTTAACGTACATTTCAAATTACCGTTCAAATTTAAAATCCCCGACCGAAATCCTATTCTTTTAATTTTAAAAAGTTAACGTATCTCGATTTAATGTACATTTCTACATTTCAGAATAACGTTCTAATTTGTTGTTCCCTAGGTATGGTATCCCTCATTACACCGTTCACAAGTCGAAAGCCTTGCTTTGATTGGTCAACACCAAGAAGAGCCAATGAGAAAGTGACCAATGGGAACGCATCAAAATCACTTAGTGGCAGCCAATCAGTGTTTAGTTGTGTCATTGTCAAACTGTACTGTACCACCACCGGTTGTATTGTAAAACCATCACCAATAAAATTCTTCAACCATTCTTTAACGCAATAACCTAATTCTTGTATAAACGGATCAGTATATCCATATCGAAGATATCAATGAGCTTGCCGTCGTAACTCGGCTAAGTCAATGGCATAGTTCGAACATAAACTTTCCCCCTCACATATCCTCCAGAAAAAAATCCGGTGATTTGGATGGCTAACTGCGAAATAACATGTTCTGAGATATAAATTATAGTAGTTTTTTGTGTATTACAACGCATTGGAAACTGCTTTTGCATCATAAAACCTCATCAGGAGGTAGCAGCAGTTATGAATCTCGTTTCCTTTTTGAACGTGTTTTTGGAATTTCATGACTGAACATCTTGTTTTTGTGTATTAAATACAGTTAACCTTCATTAGTTGCAATTTCGCTGCAAGTTCCAGCGGGTTATTATTACAACACAAACAGTTGCTGGATGATTTAGGCGAGTTGACTTGTATTACTCAATTAATATTTAATAACAATTTGAAGTCTAAAATTGAGAACTTTTTTATAGTTAGGTCAAAAATAACAGGACATGGCATTCTCACTGGTTATTCTGTTTTGATTTACTATCGGTATGTGCTTGAAAACACATCTCGCGTTAATAGAGTTTGAAGGTGCGTTCTTGCTTAAATAACATAAATATGCATTGAGAACTGAGAAACTTGCAGTTTGGGATTAAGTTCTTAAATTTACTATGAATAGTGAGGCATTGCTGGATATGTGATGTCTTGGGTCACTTAACTTATCTTTAAGGATATACCAACAATTTCTATCATTTCTTAGATGCTTTTCTTAATTTTAGTGTTTTTGTTATTGAATGTGTTTGTTCTTAGTGATTTTAAGTCCTTGCAACGTACAAGAGACTTGTTTAGATCTACAACACTCTTTCGTGAATGTTTATTTCATAAGACAAAAACAAGAAATTGAAAATATATGTCGAATGTCGTTAGAAACCAGGCCTCTTGATTGGAATTTCAACAGAAACGAACGAGGTTCCTCGAAAAATTTTGTTTTGTGACGTCACAGGCGCACGGCCTGCTCGGTTCTGGAAGTAAAATCGCGGGGGCGTTGGTGAAGAAGAAGAAGGTAGAAGGAAGGAGGGGGTAGAGGAAAGGCAGGCGGCGCTTTTCATTGCGCTGCTCATTTGTCCCAGCGAGCGGAAAGATCCTTCCGCCTGCATGGGTTCCGTTGTTACACAGTCTCGTGGCTTTTTCGCCTGCAGCGCCTGCGCATTGAGTTATTACACTTTCTCCCTCTTTAACCTTTGACTTGGGAAAGGTTCGATGCTTGCTCGTAGAAAGCTGACCAGATCTCCTTCTTCCTCCTTGGGGGCTTGATTCTTCCGCCCCCACACACACGCAGCCTCCTCCTCCTACCAAAGGCAGACCCTTTCTACTACGGATTCCCTTTCGCCTTTCGTAATTAACGAGCCTTCCTCGAACTGGGAGCTGCGAAGGAGTTTCGCTGTTGCTGTTGTTAAGGCCTTCGGGCTCTCCTCCTCTTCCCAAACGATTGCAACGCCAAGTGTTCCCTTTTAGTTCTCTGCGATGTAAATTAGGGAGCTCTTGGCTTTGGCCATGCCACGTGACTCTCTCTCTTTCGCCTTTTGTTCCGACGACGACGGGAGAAAGGAGGCCACGAAATGGGAGAAACGATGAATGAAATGATTGATTGGGAATTTTAATTATACCGGAACGTCTTGCAAGGCGCTCTGGACTTGGAAGGAAGTGAGAAGCACACACGCATACGCGCACATACACACACAAACACAGAAAAAAGTGTGATACCTGGGAAAATAGAGCTTCGCTTGAGGACCTGTTAGCTAGTATTAAGTATAATGTTGAATAAAAGACGGTGCTCCTTAATTAAATTTTGGATATGTTGAGCATTAATTTCAAAATTTGATATTAAATCTTCTCTGACAATCAAAAATATTTGTATACCCATCGAACCATTGACTCGGAGTGTCTGAGAGAATAGCCTGAAAAGGAAAGTACTGTTTCAATGCATTTTCTTTGAAAAGATGCTGCAGCACATAAGAGTATAAGCCATTAAGGAATGACTTAACCAAATATCAAAAGGCTAACTAGTCGTCATATAAACCATTTGAAACATATTTCCAAATTTTTTTAATAGTTTTTCAAAACATTAAAACAGGTTCCACTAAATCAAATTCGACCACCTTCAAGCTTATTAATCATTCTTATATATTCTTTCATGACACCTCGTTGTTTGATGTTTTTCATGCCATATTTCAGCATTGATAATTTTCTAAGGGGGTATTATAATGGTGACCTTAGAACATATGGCATTACGACAGTCTTCGAACTATATTTAGTGATTGGCAAAAAAGTCTTTAATAACGTTATATTTGCTCGTAGCTCGTCATTACGAGTTGTTGATGTATTACTTGCTATATCTTCGCATTGAAAATTTTTAGTGGGGTGTCATAATGGTACCATTGGACCACCTGCTATTGTACCGATTTCTACCATCTTTGAAACGGTTCGTGCAATGAATCATATTTATCGATTGGCGAAAAACGATTTTGAAAATTGTTCATATCTTCGAGAAAAATATGAGATTAGTTGCAGACGGAATGACACCCGCCCTCTCTCCAGTAATAGCATAAAGCACATTTCGACACTTAATAAGACCGAAATGTATGAGAATATAAGATACAAATCTCTATACACAAGAAACCAATCCCTTCAAGGAGGGTATTAATTAAGTATCGGAAGCCCGAGTTCAAGGAGATTGGTCTCTATTTTTTTTAAATTGATTTTCTTGAACATAGTATTTATAAAATGGAAAAGAGCTCTATCTTCTTTCGTTTCTCGTCATTTCCGAACGAATGACATATTCACATGCCATGTGTTGCCACTTGAAAACAAGGACCACGTTACCGCTACCCATAGCTCCGACCCCACTGGGACAATTCGGTCCAAACTTCATAACAATGTAGACATTGCTTAAAGGAATTTCCTTGCCAAATTTCGCTCCTTTATGTACCTATTATTCCATATAGATAGACGGACATCTCTAATTCCCACCCTCGTACCTCTGACCCCGGTCGGTCAATCGAAACCTAACTAATTTAACCCCATGTAAAGTAGGACATGACCATAGTAAGGTACATTTCGAATTTCAACCATCTACCTCAAAAAATGTAGAATGTTAAGCAGACAGACGGACATGATAAAACCAGTAAGTACCTCATTTCTTCCACTACTTAATAATAATAATAATGAGTTTACTATTGAAGGTCGACTTCAGATATGAATTTAGACTTAACCTAACACCATAGATATTTTAGGTATGTAACTATACTCATATTTATCGTGTGAACATTTCTAGGTCCACAGTTACTTCTGAAAAAGTCCATCTGCAACGCATTTCCTGTTGCGTGATATTGTTTGAGCCAACGATATAATGATCTCTTATCAGGTGGGTCTTCCCCATTCCAAATTGTAACGTCATTGAAATTTAATCGCAGATTTTAACTCTCACAGACCTTGCTTTCCTTTCTGGATTATGATTCAATACCACGTTGCATGGTGGGATCAGTCACGTTAATGGAAGCCGCTAAAACTCGTGAGTTTCTATTTTCGTTGCTGCAAACCGCGTAAAGGTAGCTTTTCTGGTTATAAGTTATGAACGATTTTTATGGTACCAATAATTTATGACCACCTTGTATATCTTTCTGCTTCTTATTGATTCTCTTCCACGCCGTCTAACTGCGAGCGTCCAGTTTGGAATTAGTTCACTTTAATCTACAACCATGGATCTGGAAGACCTCCAAAGGGGAGTAAAAGTAGTGGATGCCGGAGAGTCCGAATTTGACAGGGAAAAAATACATTTGATGAACTTCTGCGTCATTAATCTGAGGAATTCACATTTGTTCCTGCTTAATACTTTATATAGTCCCTGCCCAAACTTTCGTGTTGCGTTGTTTAGAGAACAAGGCGCAAAGCGTGAGAGAGAGAGATAGGGAGAGAGAGAGAGAGAGAGAGAGAGAGAGAGAGAGAGAGAGAGAGAGGAATAACATTTATATAACACTGTAATAGCCTTTATAACCCGCTCTTCTTTTAATTATTCACCGAATTAGTTTTACTTTTTACGATGCTGGAGGAAGAATTAACTCGTTGTGCGAGTCACTTTCGCTGCAGTAATTTAAAAGTGAAATTTTTACGTTTTAATTGCAAATTAAGTTGAATGCCCCTTTTCCATTGCTAAAGAGCGCGTCGCCGGAGCTTTAAAGGGTAGTCGTCGTCGCATCAACACGGGAATCCAACCGCGAAATTCTCTGTCTGACTACATGGGAAGCCTTTATCTCAACCAAAAAAGGAAAATTAAGGAACCTACATCTTTTACATAGAAGGTCATTGATGTAGATTTGCAGAAATATGCCAAACTCAGAAAGAGTCTTTGGACACATGTCAGTAAGAGCTGCTTGACCCGAATTGCCGAGTCGTCATTCTCGGGTCAATTAACTCGATTGTACAAGACTTAAGACTCATTAACGGAATGTTTACTATATGCGTATATACATATTTACGCAAGCTTGCATACATATTTATACATTTTTACAGCCACTTACACATTTATATAGCTACATTTACTCAAGATTACACGTGCATACACAATTGACACATTTGTACAGCTTATTTACACAAGTTTACAAATCTGTACAGCTTATTTACACAATTTTACACATAAGTATACACAAATTTACACAATGTTTTGCACATATAGGTACACAAATTTACACAAGTTTACACACGAGTATTTAACTATTCACAGAAGTTTACACTTTTGTACACATCTGTATAGCATATTTATACATACACGTACACAAATTTACACGTCTATACACCTTTCTACACACGTGTATACTGATGTTTACAAAAGTTTACATTTGTATACCGACCTGTATTTGTATTTTATTCTCTTTTTAGTCAAAATTCACCAGCAGAAGATAGACATTCAAGCTTGTAGGGAGAAAAATGGATTTTAATGATAAATCTGTTGCTAAATTCTAAAATAACGATCCCCGTGTTCATAGAGTCGACAGCTCTTGAAGGGTAGACAACAACAGGAAGAGAAACGACATCTTTTTTAAATTTTTAAACATCAATTTTTTAACATGATAATGTTTTAAGGCTGGACATCTATCTACAAAAAACGTGATGCGAAAAACGACACCAAAAAGTCTTACGGAAACAGTTTTCCATTGTTGATGCACGTTTAACCATTGTTGGCGCCGGCTTGAAGCACACGCCGGAACTGAAAAGACCATTGTTGTCTGAGCAATAGTTTTTATTAGCACACAAGCAGAGGTACCCGGCGTACTGAGCACATCGGTTCGGGTCTGCGCGTGCTCTAAACGTTAATGAGATGGTGCGCGTGGAGGATGCACGTGAATGACGATTATTGAAAGGGCAGAACTGTCTATAAATCAAAAGAATTTTATTATTCGTACGGAGCGTATTATTTATTACGATAACTTGAAAACGAATTAACCTTTTTACACTCTGTTTTCACCAAACCATTACTATGGGAAAGAGCACGAACAAGTACGAACAAATTTTATTTGTTCAAATATATAAAGAATAACTTCACTCTCCATTTAACCTTTCAGTTCTTCAAGTTTATTTGTTCAAATTCTCTCTATACACTTGTTTACATAAATAGTAATTTACAATTTAGTTTTCATATTTATATATTTTTTCTAAAGTATTTTAAAATGTTAGTTAATTCTATATAACCATGTATGATGCTATAACACGAAAATGTGCTCCATTTATCCGCTTTGGCGGTAAAATCATTCTTGTTTAAATCTTTACTACAGAGATATTATGAAATATATTAATGTGTGGCAACAGATAGCGCAACTATACTTCGCTCTCTTACCTAGCCATGTGATGGCCTACTGTTTTGTTTTTAGCGTTTTGAATGAAGACTAATGAATCCTAGTGTATTGGAATAAACTCATTTCCATTACAATAAATATATTTTATATTTCATAATTTAATTCATAATTTATTATTTTGAAACATTTAGATCTTTTGATGGTTTTTGAAGTTTTCAACTTATCTATAATTTACGCCCTGGTTACATAATTTCTATGTACATTTACTTTGAAGTGCTTAATTTATTTCTACAAATTCCTTCCTCTCTATAGTTAAGAATAACTTTCCGGCTAAAAAGAATGTTACGCGTGAATAATTTTAATTTTTCAATACAAAATACACTCTTTTTATTATTTTAGATACTGCAAAAAGCTTACACGTGCCGTATTTGTTGTCCCGCATTCGATTGTGACCACAGACGCGAGTAAGGAGAGGAACCTTCAGTATAGACACTGTGTTTACTCGACATTTCGAGAGACTCGATATTCGTGCTTATATTTCATACATCAGTCATTCTAAGCCCTTATTCAGTATTACCGATGTACATGATTCTGTAGACTCGTCCATTGATAAATAAATAAAAGGTTTATGTACTATATAAAATATTTATTTATTTGTTGCATCTAAAAACATTATCATGATTCAATGTTTCGGGTTGCAGATTCGAAACTAAGTCATTTTTTTATACAGTCATTTATTGATTAAACAATACAATCAACTCTTAAAGTACAATGCAATAAATTCACCATCACTTAACAAAATTGATTTACAGAAAAATCAAGGGAATATTTTAGTTGTAACCGCTCCATCGTTCTCATTATAAATCTGCAAGATTACTTTTACATTCCTTTGGATAGGCTAAATGGAGACTATCACGTAGGCCTATTGGTGAAGAGGAAGGCTCATGTTAGTATCCTTCCCTACAATAATGGAAAGGGAAATAGCGACATTTTATTTTAGTTAATATCGTATTCGACCTCCGTGCTGAAATTAAGTCAGTCACCCTTCTTACTTTTTATAAGGTTCCGATACACTGCTTCCAGTGTTTAGATCCATTCTTGCTGCGAGAAACTAGCCATGTTGTTAGCAGTCGATAATAATGAATGCTGTTCAGTGGAAAGCGTTTCAGATCTAAAAGAGTAAATAAAAAATAATCGTAATAATAATGAATAAGAAAACGTACTAGCAAATAAATTTGAAACTATTAAATAATTTACGTTAGAAAAATATCAGAAAAGTATAGCTTAAGTTTTCGTTCAATTTTCGTAAAATTTGAAGGAGCAAGACGAACATTTTGGAGGTCTGGTTAATGGTAGGTGTTGTTTTCTTTTTTTTTTGTTGAATATTGATAACCCTGTCTGTCCAATTCACAGTCTACAGTTTGCACAGACACACTGAGATAAATAAGTTGATTTTTTTATAGCTGTTACCCGTTCCTGATTCCCCTCAATAGCTGCATTCTTCTTATAGTTTCTTTAATTTTTGTCTCTCGATTGGATTTCCTGAACTAGGTTCTTCAATTTTTCATAATAAAATTGTGAATCATTTTATGCACTGAGCTGGGAGCTAAATTAACATGACGCGCATTTCACGTATTCCTTTCCTAGCAGCATGTAATTGCTAAAAACTTCATTAAGTTCCTTTCCTTAGAAAACATGACTGTCAAATGTACAATTCAGTTTATTATGATTGATGTCATCTGTTTTGCATGAAGTATTCATTGAGAAAAATTTATAGGTATTCACAAAATGTCACCCACTAAATGCAAATAAAATTATGTATGATGAAAAATATTTTTATATTAATATATGTTTAATAAACCTAGATTCATCAAATGATAGTACTGAGTTTGTATTTTTTTTATTGGAACGTGCGTATTTAGATTTCGGAGGTGTTTACAAAATTATGCGCCCCCGAAATCGGCAATTAGCATGTTATTTCATTTGTAGCATGCCAAAGCGTGGGCATAGCAATTGACTTACAAGTGGTTCAACATCTTTTGCCAATGCGCATACATTCTGTAATTCAGGCCAAAGAAGGTTCAGTAAAATGTTACACACATGTTTCTAATTCTTTGGCCTGTGTGCGTATAATTAGAAGAATTTCGATCTAATTATTTAATGATGGGATGAATGAAGATGGTAGTCTGAATGAAGAAACGAATATGTCGAGACGAGATGAATAAGACGAACTGAATGTAAAGAGTCGATTAAGCGACAAAATGGTTCTGGGACGAATTGAATGATACGAACTGAAGTAAATATCAATGAATATTAATAAAAAAAAATGCAGATGAGATAGCACATCCAAAATTTTCATTAAACGCATATAATATCATACGCTGAAGTTCTATGGCCGAACTGTATATGAACTTCGTTGCATTGGTTTTTGACCTTTAACATCACATATCGTTGAAATGGTGTTACTTTCTCGTTACGCGAAAAGCAAAAAACTAAACAGTCTCAGCCAAACAGGTCTTAACGCTTAATAATTGCATCCAGTGACACAGGGTCAAGTAAATTAGTTTATGACGTACACTGTATAGTTATTTCCTCACTCTCTTGACAAACGACCAAAAGCCAAAGTAATTGAATGCACGTGTCTGTTTCTTTTTTGTGCTACTGTTGTTGTTTTATGTTTTTGTTAAATGCTTCTCATATCCCCTGTTGACCGGGGTAAAAGAAACCGTTAATGTACGCGTGCGTGCGTGTTTGTTCTGCGCCCAAACGAATGGATACTAAGAATAAAACTGGCATCTGGTTCGGTTAGATGAGTTCCGATTTATCTTCCGACTCCATCTGGAAAGCAGAGGGGTGGGTGGAGGTCTGGCGTTTATTCCACAGCTGGTGAACAGGGGCTTTTATATTTTTAGGATCGTTTTCGAGGTTCGGGTCGAGCTGTCTCGTGTTAATTGTACGCGACACGAATACCGAGATAAAGCGCCTGACTGGCGCGAAAAAAAAAATAAAAAGAAAAGCTCTTCCCGACATTCACTCTCGAGTTTCGCTCAGCTTGATTGTCATCTTTCATTAAGGGGTCATCAATCTTTTTTGTTGGAGGAGCGAGATTTGTCAATTCACCGGGTTTCGTCATTGGCGCCCACCTATTTGTCAAAGGCAAAGTCGGCGACGATTCCTTTTGAGCGTTTTCGATGGATTTACCTTAGGAAGAAAAGGGGACTGGGAAGAGCGGGTTTTGAGGTTGAGGCGATCAATCAGACAACTCCGCAACCTGATGATTTCGTTTCACCACCCAATCGATAGGAAGGTGAAGTTCGCTCACGTGACGGTTGGCCTAGCTGAAAATGGTAGAAATTATCCATCTTCTTTCACCTCTTCATTTTTCTACCTGAACCCCCCCCCCCACCTCCTTTCTAGGTTTCCACGACTCTTGAGTGCGGCGGCGATCGATTTGCCCGCCTTTTGTTGCCCGTCCCCCCGCCGCTGCCATTCTCTCTCTCTCTCTCTCTCTCTCTCTCTCTCGTGGATTTCGCCTTCGACGTCCAATTCAATTTCGGAGACAATTTTCTACGTAACAAGCGATGAAATTAAACTTTCGTGTCTCCACCTCGGTTCAAAGATGGAGGGTGTCTCTTTCTTCTTCTTTTTTTAATATCAAAGGATGTTTCTTTTTTTTTTCTGTCTCTCTCGTGGTGTATCGATTTTTAACGGAGACGATTGACGTGGATGGCTTTCTTTTTCAAGAGGTAACCCTCTAAATACAATAGCCATCGTTATAAAGATATGCGAACTACACAAGGATATGGAGAATGTTTCTTAAATCTTTTATAGGCTTATGATTAAACTTATTTAATATTCCTGTAAGCCTACATGTGCTTAAAAACGCTTACTATTGAATATGAAGAAGAACAACGTCAATTTGATGGCCCAGACTTAGTTGGTTCCTGGATAATGAAGCCCAGAACCGTTTTCTGGCTCACTTGCCAATAATGTAATGCCTATGATGAATGGTTAAACAATTGTAGTGGAGCACAATACAGTCTGCTTCAAAAATATACGATCACTTGGCATTATGACAATGCAGACTTTGATTGTCACTTTTATTTATTTTCCGGAATCATCTAAGTCTTAGGTCCTAAGATATGGTGTTATGTTCTACAAATTTGGTGTTAAAAGACTATTTCATTATTTAATAAGTTAAACTTTTGTTCTGAATAAATTTTTCAGTTTCTTGATTATAAGACAACGAATAGAAAATTTTTATGTTAATTAATAATCAATTATTGCTTCTTTCTTAACAATGACTTCAAAAATTGTTTGTGATATTGAATCAATTAATGTTTGAAGGTAAATAAGCGAGATTTGACAGCATCCATGAGAGCATCCAAGGTTTGTGTCCAGCTACCTAACACTTGAGAACAGTCTATTTTTTGAGCACACGGTGTTTGTTAATATGTCCAAAATTTTTTCATCGAATTCACATCCGGATTTCATGATGGCCATTTTAAAACATTAATTTTTTCTTCTTCAAACCATTTTTGGAGGATTTTGATGTGTGACTTGAGGCGTCATCTTACTGGTAGGCTATATCCCGGTGTTTCTTAAAGAGTGGGTCGTAGAAAATTTGGTGGATGACTAGTTTTTCACTTATTTTATAAAATTTCTTAATTATAAATATTCGTAATCATATGTATAAAACATTAGAACGTGAAACTTATAAAATATATTAAGACATGTTTCGGGGTCCTTTGGAATTTTTAAGCGTGAAAGGGGATCGCGAGCCAAAAAGTAGTTTAAGAAACACTGGTATATGCAATTATTATTTACCAAAAGGAATCAACTGTTGGTACATTTGAGAGTTCATTCTTATGTTGATGATTCCTAGATCAGCTTTTTCTCCATATACAAATGCACCCCTAATCATGATTGAATACCTTCAACCAAACGAAAATGGGGAAACCACGATTTCACAAAAACAATTTATTAGCAGGAATGCGCATTTCAACAGCCAAGCCGCCCTCGTCAGCGTGATACAAGATGACCAGAAGTCTGTTCTGATGTAGAAGCAGGTTAACACAGGGTTTATGTAGTAAAATTCTTACAGGATAACCAATCCAGATAAACAAACAGTTATACAATGACAAATCAGGATAAGAGATGTTTAAGTGTCCTTTACAGTAGCTATTGTCGACACTTTTTTCAATGATGTGTTGCTTTTGAATACTTTACAGTAGCTGTTGTGAACGACACATTTCAATACTTTACAGTAGCTATTGTCGAGGTACGTTGTTGATATTTTTGCGATATTCAATACTAAAGAGCAAAGAATTGATAACTTTATTATTGAACTTAACAACCTGTGTCATAACTCTCAACTTTACCAACGAGATTGAGAGTAACAACAGAGTGCCGTTCCTTGAGGTTATGCTGACCAGAAAAGATGGAAAACTGTCTTTCGAAATATTCCATAAGAAGAATTCACCCCGAATTTCATCAAAGAAGCTTCGAATCATTCCAGCCATAGAAACTTGCGTCACTTCACCTTATGGTTAAGAGAGCGCATATGATACCACTAACGGAAGAAAACCGGAAAAAGGAAATTGAAACAATCAAATATATAGCCCAAATAAATGGCTAAAAGGAAGAAATTGTAGATAAGATATCGAGTCGTATTATGCAACAACAAAATATCCAGAATATCACGACTCTACAAAAGGTAAAGGAACAAGCGAACTACATAATCCTTCCTTATAATAGCCAACTGAATAGAGGCCTAAAAAAGATCGCTAAAGAATATGGTCTGACAATTTCACACACAAGAGGAAACACTATCAGAAAACTGATAGGCTGCCCTAAAGACAAGGTCAACGTAGAAGATCAACCAGGAATCTACAGTTTGGCATGCGGATCTTGTGACAAAGTTTATTATAGGCAAACTCAACGTGACATCAAAACCCGAACTGGAGAACATTTGGCTAGAGCGTGAAACGGAAGGTTCGCTGTTTCCAGATTTGCGACGACATTTTGGATCAGAAACATATCTTTGACAAGAATGACTTCCAAATCCTGCACAACACAAGTAACCCAAGAATACTGAATTTACTGGAATCCCTAGAAATAGCTAGTGAAGATAAGGACAAGTTACTAAACACTGATGCTGGACCGTTAAACGTTACTGATTGGCTACTTATAAGTGGACATTTAACAAGGAAGAAAAAAGTGTCGACAATAGCTACTGTAAAGGACACTCAAATATCTCTTATTTTGATTTGTCATTGTATAACTGGTTGTTTATCCTGATTGGTTATTCTGTAAAAATTTTTATTATATAAACCTTGTCTTAACCTGCTTCTACATCAGAAAAGGCTTCTGGTCATCTGAGCGGCTTGGCCGTTGAAATGCGCATTCGTGTAATAAATTCTTTTTGTGGAATCGTGGCTTCCCCATTTTCGTTTGGTCGTTATTAGTCCATAGTTTCTGGCAAATCTCCCATTTGAATACCTTCACTTAGGCGACTAAATCTTCTTAAATCATGCCAGTATCATTTATCTCCATCAGGACCGTCTAAGATAAACGACAGAATGCCATTCCTCCTTCCCAGACATTACTTCTTTTGCCCATTAAAGCCTGGCTTGCTTGTGCACATCACCAAACTTTAGTTTGCTGCCATCTTAATGTATGCTGTTGTTGATGATGAATTTAAGGCTCTCCATACAGTGCTATGACTTATTTAATTGTTGAGCAATTTGTCGTGTAAAAATGTTATCATACAATGACATTTTATCAGTGGGTACCATTTTGAAGTTGAATACTTCTTCAGATATGCCTTTTCTTCGATTTATACTTCCTTCCAGAAGATTTTGATGTGCTATAGTCATCTTGTTTCACAAGTAGGTTGTGGACTACAATTTTTGAGCATCCAATTAAGCAAACAATTTCTCTCTCTGAATTTCCACCATCAAAATAACAGTAAATTTGACTTTTGGTTAAAGTTATACCACGAGGCATAATAACAACCAATAAATTTGAAAACAGATATGCTTGGAAATAAAGCACAAATCATGGAATTTATTTACATAAATTTTACACCTTTGCCATTTACATATGCAGGGATTTGTAGGTGGTGGTCTTATAATTATGCAACAGAAAAATCTTCAGAAAATTACAAACATATTAATTATTAAATAAACCATTAAGGAATGATATAACCAACTACTGAAAGGCTAAGCTAAACCATTCGCGAAACCATATTTTTTAAACCGCCCTATGTTAACATTGAAAGTTTCTAATGGATCATAATGTTACCATTAAACCACGTACCTGTGAACCACTTTAGATTATCATTAATTTTACCTTATATTCATTTATGACACATCATTCCAAGTTGTTTCATATATTACATGCCATATCTTATCATTGAAAATTTTTGACGGTGTCGTAAGGGTATCATTAGAGCACGTGCCTTTGTTTCGATTACAACCATTCTCAAAATGGTTCATTCCCGGAACCTTATTTATCAATTGGCGAAAATAGTAATTAATATCCGCTTCTATTTCGTCATTACGATTTGTTTGATATATTACTTAATATACACAGAACGACCAATTTATTAGAGACACACCGCTAATAGCGTATTGCGCCTCCTTTAGCCCCGAGGACGCGGGTTCGACACCGGCCGAGGACAACGAGGATTTTTTCAAGGGGGAATTCCTGAGATCACGCAGTTCCTTTGGAAGGGAACTAAAGCCGTTGGTCCCGTGTAGTCGTTTGCCGGCTGCACGTTTAAAGAACCCTTGCGAGGCAAAATTTGCGGCCCCTATAACGCCGTTCTGAAATGACCATGGCAGTTGAAAAGGACGTTAATACCAAACAAACCAAACCAAACCTCCTTTATCGGAGAGAATACGTCCTGACATGAATTCAACAAGGCGTTGAAACCGTTGCGGAGGAATAGCAGCCCAGGCTGACATCAAAGCGTCCCGTAATTGGTACAGGTTAGACGGTAGTGTGGGAAGGCGTCGGATGGTTCTCTCCACTTCATCCCATAAATGCTTGATCGGGTTGAGATCGGGCGACCGAGCTGGCCACTGAAGCAGGTGGAAGTCCGCGTCATGTTCCTTGAACCAGTCCAGGACCATTCGAGCACGGTGACAGGGAGCATTGTCACCGTGCTGAAACTGTCCGTCGTCACCACGGAACACATTCATCATGAACGAGTGCACCTGATCGGCAACAATGTTCAGGTAGTGTGTCGCATTCAGGCATATCAGAGGACCCAGTGTGTCCCAAGAGAAGACACCCCAGACCAGCACTCCTCCTCCATCCGCCTGTACGGTTATCTGCTGACAGGATGGGTCCATGGCCTCGTGCTGTCTGCGTCAGATGCGAGTCTGCCGTCCATATGAACTACGAACCGTGATTGGTCGTCCCAGGCGATCTTCTTCCACTCATCCAGTGTCCAGTGGCGATACCTGTGTGCCCATAGCAGGCACGCTTTCCTATTTTGTAGCGACAGCGACGGTACCCATACTGGCTACCTGTTGTTAAATCCAGCTCGGTGCAAGGCGCCGCACCGTATGCTCCAAAATGGGTTGGGATGCTCCCTCATTAAACTGTGCTGCAATTTGTTGGGCTGTTCCCGTCCTATTGCTGTGAATGATTAGCGCCAGTCGCAAGAGACCTCGTTCATCCACGGCCCTGTTTCGTCCGGAGTTGAGTTTGTTGGAGGTTGTTTTTTGGTATAACTGCCATTCACAGAATACCCTTGACACTGTTGCACGGGAAAACCCGAGGAGGTTCGCAGTTTGCGAAATGCTCAACTGCACCCGTCGAGATCCAATAATCATGCCTCGTTCAAAGTCGGTCAAATTCTTGGATTTACTCATATTCAGTCCATTTCTGCTGCTGACTGCAACTTGTGATCCAATGCATCTTTTTTATACACCGCTTTGGCCTGTTCCATTGTTTTGGTGTCACTGGGAGGCCGATCCATTTTCCGTAAGAGGTGTTTGTAATAAATTGGTCGTTCAGTGTAGCTTCCCATTGAAAATGCTAGGTGGGGTCGTGAAGATACCATTTGTGCACGTGCTATTGAACCGATTTAGACAATATTTGTGACTGGTTCGTACCATGGACCATATTCAACGACCGACGAAAACAGATTTGGAAAACTTTCATAGCCTTGGAGGAGTTAGAGTTACGGACAGATAAACAGACAGACAGACAGACACGTTTCCCCACACTGATAGCATAAAGCACCTTTTGGTACTTAATAAACCATTAAGGAATGACATAACCAAGTACCGAAAGGCTAAACTAAACCATTCGCGGTACCATATTTTTCAACTGCCCTATGTTAACATTGAAAGTTTCTAATGGACCATAATGATACCATTAAACCACGTACCTTTGAACCAATTTCGACTATCATTAATTTTACATTATATTCATTCAGGACACATCATTCCAAGTTGTTTTGTATATTACATGCCATATCTTAGCATTGAAATATCCAATGATCCATAGTGGTTCCACTAAAATCAGGTGCCTTTGAACCAATTTCGACTATCATTAATTTTACGTTATATTCATTCATGATGCGTCATTCCAAGTGGTTTGATATATTACATGCCATTTCTTATTGAAAATTTTTGAGGGTGTCATAAGGGTACCATTAGAGCACGTGCTATTGTATCCATTATGCCAGTCTTCATAAAAGTTCATTCGTGGAACCATGTTTATCATTTGACGAAAACATTAATTAATAACCACTTATAGCTCGTCATTACGATTTGTTTGATGTATTACTTGCTATATCATTCCACTGAAAATTGCTAGATGGGAAAATAGAGGTACCATTTGTGCGCGTGCCAATGAACCAGTTTAGATAATATTTGTGATTGGTTTGGGTTTTGAGCCATATTAATCGACTGACGAAAACAGATTTTGAAAATCTTTCCTAGCCTCGGAGGAGTTAGAGTTACGGACGGACAGACACGTTTCCCCACGCTGATAGCATAAAGTTCCTTTCGGTACTCAATAATAGTGCAGTCTTTAAACACCATACTTTATAAATCATAACACTATATCTTAGATGATCCCAGAAAATAAATCAAAGTGGCAATTAACGTTCTCTTTGTCACAATTCCAAGTGGTTTTATGTTTTTAAAACAGATTGTATAGCTATGCAGGTTTTATTGCAAATTGGGAGAAACAGTTTTGTATTCGGATTCGTCAGGTTGTAAAATAGAAAGTTGCTTTTTGACCCAGAGTACGTTTTATATTTAGAATGCCACGCTTGAATCGTGAATGCTATCAAAACATTCCGTAAGTTGAAACTATTAATAATAGATACATAAAAGATATTGCATAAGATATAGCATTAAACAAAGCATTTGAGTCACGAAAAAATCATTTGAGCACATTGAGTCAAGCTCCGGTTTCCCTTGGGCACGATATTTTAGAAAATAACTTTTGCGCTTTATAAATAGCTTGAAATAACACCTCAATATTTAATACTTGAAAACTGTTCTCTCAGAACTATGAGTTCTTCCACTTTGTGACCATTATCTATCTAATTGGAAAACAAAGACTTTAACTAAAGAGTAATAACAGAATTCGAAAAGCATGTTAGGTGATCACGCTCCGAAAGGTCGTAATTCAATTTGTTAACGGTCTCAGATATCGGCCTTCGATGTGTGGAAATTTCGCAAAAAAATACAGAATGTCCAAATCTAAGTATAATAAACAGCAGAAGACAACATCAACAGGAAAACAGATCGAGAAACGGGGAATCCAAGAAGACCCGGATGTCCAATGCTGAGCGTCAACGGGCTCGGCGGGAGCACCTTAAAGTTGCAGCATCGCGCCGCCTAGGTGAACAAGTGTCCGATAGAAATGCGCCAAGCACAGTATTTCCACTACTCAGTTCGACATAGAGAGCATAACCATCAGCCATAACCATCAAGGTTAACCGTAGTGCAACAAAACTGCTATTGGGTTATCGGAAAAGTTGCGACGTAATTTTTCTATGTTTTTCCAAGGTTATTGATTTATATAAAGAACAAAGACCAGTCAATGCTATATTGTCCATTTTGTTCGATAACCTTTTGCCATCTTTCAGTGTACCTTCATAATTCCTTGTTCATAGAACAACATGTCTTTATCAGTAAAAAACCTGCTGATTTACAAACTCTTCTGAATTAAACATCATACCTCGCAAGGAGTGCTGAAGATTGCGAAACAAGTGGAAGTGTAACGGGGCAAGGTCAGACGAGGACGGTGGGTGTGACAACAAATCCCATCCAAAGAAAGTGTTGGCTGATCAAAGTTGGGTGTGATCTCGCGCTGTCGTGATGGAAGGCAACTGCTTTACGATTAACGAGCTCTGGACGTTTCTGGATGATGGATTCGATTAAACTCTTCAATTACCAAAAGTACACATTCGACTGGATTGTCTGGTACCTTGGTAAGAGCTCGAAAAACACAACACCTTTAAAATCCCACCACAATGAAAACAGCATAATCTTCTTTTGATGAATGTCTGTTTTGAATTCTTTGAGGCGAACCATGACTGACATTCTTATAGAGCATTGTCGCCTTAAACTTGACTTAAGTTTCCAGAAGTTAGACACGCGTTCTTCTCTTTACGGAAGTAAAACTGGAAAATATGGCGAAAATGCACAGTTTGGTCTTCCATCTTCAACTTTCTGTAAAATCACTAAAACTCAATCAAATCGCTCAATTCTTAGAACGAAGCTAGAACTGTCTTCTGACAAATGACATAGTAATGCAGAATCAATAGGCGGTATGGTGTCTTAGGGCTCTCCCAAAACATGTCTAAAGTAGACTTTTGCGATAACAGCGCTAACTGTCGAGAGCTTACTAAATTGCACATCACAAGCCGACGCTTTTCAGCTTAACGGTTAATCTCGAAGACCTCGCGCAGCTTGAAAACTACTGTACTGTTTATCTGCTTATTAGTTTTCACATTGGTGTATTCAATAAACTCAATCTTTAAAACAAAAATGAAACACGTTTTTTCCCCCAGCGATTTCGTGAACGCTCAGCAGCTGGCGCTAGTATCGCGAAAGTCTATACATTGTTAACGATTGCTAACGATTGTTAAAGATTCTTAGCATTGGGGAAGCTTGAGTTCTAAGACTATATGGTAACTATATGGTAGCTTAACTTTGGTAATAACATAGATGCGAATAACTCTATACACACATTCCAGTAACTATGAACTGAAGTCGAAATGCGCTTACGTTGGTTTTACCGTTTCACCATGTCGCTCCAATTCACCATAAGAAATAATCCCTTTCTGTTCGGATATTTGTTTTGTAAAAAAACCCCAAAAAAACCTGAAATTACTACTTGAATGGTATTTAAAAGTAACTTGTTATATTTGAAACATGTTCTGATTCATTGTGAAAATATAATTCGTTGATACTGTTATTTTGATTATTTCGCAACTGAATGCTAAATTGTACAGATTATAATTCGATGACCCCAATGCAATAAATACTAAACTGTCTGAGATATGTTTTACTGTAAATAGTTGTGCATCTTTCCATTAGTTGGTGGTTCAAATACAAGCACCCAAACAGAGGCCTTAGAATAGTTTCAGTGTCTTTATTTCAAGCGGATTAATACCAACTTGATTGCGCGCTTCGTTTTCAGTTCATTGATAGTGGAACCAGGCTATAGTACTTCTAAAAATGAAGTAACGCTATATGTTGCAAAACGCGGTAAGGTCTTCCGAACTAACGCTTTATGTTTTTCCGATAAACATATATGCGAGAATTTGGGATAATGCTTTGAGAATGCTTTGTAATTAATTCATTTAAGGTCTTCCGAAAAATAATGTGTCTTGTCAATTAATTTCTAAATATTGAAGAACAAAATATTAGTACAGTACATAAGTATTTGTGATTTAAGATGTGATGATATTTATATGTTGCAACTCTCTTCGTTGTTATGAACATTTGATGTGCGAAATTAAATTCCTTAAAATGTGCTATACAAAGTTATTTCTTATTTGCCACGTGGCCATACTGATGTATTTCCACACAGCCCCGTCCGATTTTTTTTTGCACTCGAATACAACGTAAATGCTTTAGCCCCTTTATTACACTCTATCGTAGGGTAATAACAATTTCTTTTAATATACTCTTTAGCTTATATCTTCTCCGAAAACTTGTTACCGTGCCAAGTGCAAAAAAAAGTATTTTTTACGACGTATCACGTTTGAAAGTTTTAGAGACAGCAAGGTTTTATTGCGTTTTAACGCATTTCTCTCGGTTCCATTAATTTTACTCCAAATGACTTTTTTCTTAATTGATTGGAGGAGAGAGAGAGAGAGAAAGAGAGAAGAAGCAGGAAAAATAATAATAAACGTAACCACAAGAATCATTTCATTACGAGCGAAAGAGAAAGAGAAGTGCGAGTCAAATTAACTAGAAGAGCGAAATGAGATCCAATTAAGATGACAACGTGATTGATTCACTGCCACTGTCCGTCTCCGGTTGGTGGAAAGTAGTCGGATAAGAAGACAGGGGGTTGAAGAGCATACCCCTCCACTTTCCTTATTTTTTTTTTGTTGGTCGTCTTCACTCACTCCACCGAATTTTGCTATTTCACGCTGACCGCCCACGACAGCCTTGAATTACGAGCGCCATCTTTTGACTATTATTAAAAGCAAAAAAAAAAGAAAAAAATAGGGGTAATGGGAAGAGGATAAGGGGATAAATATCCTACCCAACACTCCCCTCTAAAGACGAAGCAACAACCGACCTTAAACGCTGGTTCATTTTTGTTGGAGCCCACAAGAACAAAATGTCGACAAGAGAGAAATTTTTTTCTTTTATAATTGCGTTTCTTTTTTCTCTCTCCAGCATACAAGTTTTTATTTATTTTTATGGGTTCTGATTTAAGTTAATAGCAAATAGCTTGATAGCAATAACTTTGTAAAGAAATTTTTTTCCTCACTCCATCGTCCAGGACTTTCACTCCATCTTTTCCTTTCTCCATTTTATAGCCATCTGTCTGTCTGGACTCCGATTAAAAAGGAACTTTATTTTTCCCTGCTCCATTTTCATAGGCGATGCGTTAAAATTCCTGGAAACGGTTCAAAAATTCCGAAGACGTTTCGCCATTGAATGGGAGAAATGTCTCTGTGGAGTGTAAGGCCGGCTTAAGAGAATGGTATGGGTCCGGGTTATTCGTGGTTTATGTTCGGATTTCTTTTGGCGGGGTGTGGGGAGGGGGGGGGGGGAAGAAATCGATGTACAATATCGATTGTGAAATTCACCTTCACTAATTTTTATATTTAAATTGATTCATTGTCAGAATGGAAACTGGCCGAAGAATTAGAAACATGTGTGAATTTGTGTAGTTTTTTTTTAATCCGTTTTTATGCAAAATAATGTGGGGTCATATGATTCAAGGGTCTACTTGTGTATGAAGGAGTTGGATGAGCCTATCAGCATGGCCTAGATCAGCATGGAAAAAGTAAGACCTAACTGATTTCAAAAAGGAATTCGTTGTTAGTGCTCGTCTAGCCGGAGCCACAATTGAAACAACCAAGCAGCTCATTACAGGGTGTCTCAAAACTCCATTTAGAGTGAAATCGTAAAAACGAGTCTCTGAGTGGAATAATTGGTTAATAAGAAAGTGGAATACGAGTGATAATTCCCTGGCCAGGGGAAATAAGAAATTTGTCATGATTGAGAATTACGGCACCTTTTTTTCTTTTTTTGTTCATCGATCATTCTACTCGGGGGCCTGATCTTAGAACTATACAAACTTTAAGGGGAGATAGAGAACATGGTGCTGAACCAAATTCGCAGTGGTTGAGCGATGACTTCCATCATTTACCGTGGTTATCCCAGAGGCCAGATCTCAATCCTATAGAGAATGTTTTGAACACGTTGGTACGCCATATCCGACCGCAGATCCACTTTTACCAAGTGTGCTAAGAGAGCTAAGGGAATATCTGTTAAACGCCTGGTCTTCCATTGACTTATAAATGTTTCAACACCTTATTTACTGTATGCCTAACCGCACGCAGACTGTATTTCGGACCAAACATGGTTCAATAAAGTATTAAACACATATTTCTAATTCATTGGCCCGTGTGCGTATGTCCTGTAATGGACTATACTGATTACGAAAATTTAAAAGACACTTTTTTAAAGAGTGGTTCTATGTTGAAAATTTTATTCTATCGGGTTGTCTTTCGGTATTTAATCTCTCGTAGACTGCTCGTTTATATGGAATTCCATTTTGAAGACATCTTTCATGATCTAATTGTCAAATTAGGGTCATTCATTATTCCGTGAAACATTTCTAAAAAAAATATCACAACTAAAAACTACGCAACGGACCATGGTATTGTTACTCCAATAAAGAGAGGAAGTCTCCAATTTTTTTTTGTTTTAGGTATGTCAATCGAAATTTGAAACATAGACAGATAGGACTTACAGAACAAAGTCTGATTTAACCCCCTGTGCTTTCTTCTTGTTGGAATTTATATAGGATGCTGCGTTTGTAAGGAATTTTAAATGAAAACTTTAATGAATATAACAAATGAATTCCACTTGATACACAAAGTAGAATGAAAACCATCAAGGACCAATTACAGTTTGTATTATATTCGTATATGTACCTCCAATTCCCGCTATTCTGCAGAATAGCCCTAACCTCATCACGACTGCAGCGCCTGTAGTCGATCATGATATGATGACATGCATGTAGGTTAAAACGGTTTATCATATAGATATATGCTGTATAACCAAAAGTGGACACATCAGTGATATATGCAACAGAAACTTAGTGAGTGTAGCTCTGTTTCATTATAATAAAATTTGGTGATCGTTCATTTTTATTTTGGTATTAAGGATTTGTTTTTAAATGTTTTATGAAATTATGAATGACCCTGTATATTTATTGTACGTTCATTTGTGTGCGTCTATTAAATTTTTTCAATGGATAATTCTCTATATGAAACCCACAAGTATATGCCAAGTTTTTTATTCCTTTCACTTATGCTCTGTATATTTAATGGAAATTCTCCGTAATATCTAGTCTTTGATTTTATTATTTCTTGAAAGCGTGTTGTTTGATGAATTAATGCAATCTACCTGTTTCGTGCAATCTTTTTGGAAGCCGTTTTTTTCCTCCCCCGTTATTCGCGATTTTGGCGAGCTCCAATACTTTTAATATATTAATGGAAATAAAGGTTTAACGAACGCTTTTTCCCTCTAGGGCCCCTTTGAAAACCATGGTTATTGTCATTTTATTAGTTTAATGATATGTCTTTAATGGAATTTGCAAGCAGGAAAAAGTTATAATTAATTCATAACTTTTAGTATCATTATCTCATCGTTATTGGATAAATTGAAAAGTTATGTAAAATGTTGAAAATTTTATTTAAGTCCTAATTTCAATAATGACTTAGAATAATCCGATTAGAGAACTTAGCAATTAAGTTAATTCAGTCAATTAAATCAAGTCTAGCTAATAAGTAATAAATTAAACATTTTCTTGTGAACATAAGTATTTATCCGAATAGATCCCGACGTCGAATTTAAACTGACTCCCTCTTTTTTTGATCATTTTCATAGGAAAAACATATTCTCAAATTTAAACCGACCTCTATTTTTTTCAATGTTCTGAAGATATTTAAATCCACATATTATTTTTCAATGAATACCGTAATGTTCGGTAAATAAAGCGCATCCATGTATTATGCGCACCCAGGTTATTGTAAATAAATAAGTGCCCATTGAATTAGAACTTTGTATAGCATACAAGTATCGCACTTGGTACGATGACTCACGTTAATATTTATTCAGTTTTGAATTGAATTACCTTTTTTATTAAGAATAAAGAATTTTTTCAAATAAACATAGAAATTTGCACATCAAAATCGGAATATTGTAATACATAAATAAAATGTAAGTTTGTTATTCACTTTCTTCATCACTTGAAGACTTTTCTTCATGTTCTTCTTGCCAAAAAATTCCATATTATTAGAAACACAACATGTTTAGGAATCCTTTAATCGCAGATTAAAAGAGATGTGTTTTAAACCTTTGCCTTTAACAATAAATTCATTGGAAATACCATTTCGTGCAGTCTTGCTCCGTTCACCTAATTGTGCAACAGATGTTTAAATTTTTCTTATTGGTGTTGAGGGATGCTTATCATCCAACAACCATTTAGTGCTGTCTCAGATTATCTTTAAAAGACTTGTTTACAGAAACATCTAACATAGGCATCTAAGTTTTGGTCTACATAATATTAAAATGCGTGTACATTTAGAAGGATATTAAACCAGACTGAACGAAACGCGATCCGTGGTAACGAAACGCGAGCTGAGTAACAAAGCTAAGCTCTCCGTCTTCAAATCCATCTTTGTCCCCATTCTCACCTATGGTCATGAGGCTTGGGTAATGACCGAAAGAGTGCGATCGCGGGTACAAGCGGCCGAAATGAGATTTCTGAGAGGTGTTGCAGGTGTTACCCTACTAGATAGAGTGTACAGCAATACAATAAGGGAATCTTTAGGTGTTGAGCCGCTACTTCTCCGCATTGAGAGGTCTCAGTTGCGCTGGTATGGCCACGTGATTCGGATGCCGCAAACTAGTCTTCCTAGGCAGTTGTTATTTTCCAAGCCGGTGGGTAAGAGACCAAGGGGTCGGCCTAGAACCAGGTGGCTAGACTACCTGGAGAATCTGGGTTCGAGTCGCTTGGATATTACCAGGGAGGACATGCGCCTGATGGCGGAAGATCGCGATCGCTGGAGATCCTCCATAGGGCTGCTGCCCCCGCGACCCTAACGGATAAGCGGGTTTGAAAAGTAAGTAAGTAAGTAAGTAAGTAAGTATTAAACCAGACTACACAAAAAGCGTTGTCCTGTTATTTTTATTGTTCTGTTCACTATGTGCGCGAAGATCACTTTCACGATCTTAGTGTTTATTCATAGTTATAACTTCTAACTATTTATCCATTTGCTACCGGATTAAGGTGAATCACTTTCTAGTCGTTATTTATTTAGATCTCATTAATTACACAGTTGCATTTCGTCTCAACACAGTATTTTCGTCAGCGGGCATAGGCCTAACCATGGCCTAAGCATAGACATTCCTATCCAGGAATCTAAGGTGCTGGAAAAAGTTTAGAGTCGGGATGAAATTGCAAATAAACGTAGCAAATCCTTGCTGATTTTGTCGCTTTTTTATAGACGTGAATTAGATGATACAAAACGTTGTTTCCAGGAGTATTTAGCAACAAATAAGGAATCAAATGCAAATTAACAGCCATTATGCCAACCTACCCTCTTGTAAGGTGGAAAAAATTTTAGAGTCGTCCACTTTCTTGTATATTTTATTAGTTGAAAGGATTATTTAATGTGATGAAAGTATACAGCAACGTCATATGAGACCATATATCACACTGTTTGTGTAATATAACACCAATATACAAGATGCCAAAAGGGCAACATCTTTCAGAGTATGAAAGAAGGCAAATTTTTGCTCTTTAAGGGATGCGGAAAGACTGGATCTGAAATTGCGAAAGAAATTGGACGTCTCAAGTCAGCTGTTAACAGATTTTTCCAAAATCCAGATAAACATGGAATGGCATGCAGATCTGACAGGCCAAGTGCACTTTCCGCTCGCAGACATCAAGAATAAGAAGCCTTGTTCGTCATCAGCACCTCTTTTTTTCGCAGGTTGTTGCCGAACTAGACCTCCCGTGCACTAGTAGAACCGTATGAAATATGTTGCACTCTTCTCCAAATCTGCATTACTCAAAAATGGAAGGAAGACCACCGCTGGTAGCAACTCATCGTGAAGCGTGTGTGGCGTTTGCTAAAAAATGCGTTACGTACGGTGACAAGTGGAAGAATGTTGTGTTCTCAGACGAGAAGAAGTTCAACATGGACGGACCAGATGGGTTCAAGTACTATTGGCATGATATTCGAGATGAAAAGGAATTCTTCTCAAAGAGACAGTTTGGAGGTAGCTCAGTAATGGCTTGGGGAGGATTTGCTGCTGGCGGAACTACACCTATTGCATTCGTATCACGCCGGATGAATTCCATTGCATATCCAGATATTCTGGCGGATAGTGAATGGATTTTCCGCTCATAACAGAGGGTGAATGGATTTTCCAGCAGGACAATGCTGCGATTCACAGCTCGGCCTCAACTAAGGACTGGTTTGGCGCTAATTCTGTGATTGCTCTAGACTGGGCATCCCGGAGTCCAGATCTCAACCCATTGGAGAACATTTGGGAAATCTTAGTGCGTTCTGTATACAGCAATTTCCGTCAGTACAGTAATAAAGAAGAATTGGTGAATAGCATCGCTGCAGCATGACAAACCTTGATCCAGGAGTGTTAGTGAAACTCGGTGAATCAATGACTAACAGATTAATAAAAGTCATTGAGAAAAAAAGGTGTCTTTATCGGGTATTAAACGTGACTCTAAACTTTTTTCCAACTTGCAAGTGACTAGGTTGGGATAATGGCTGTTAATTTGCATTTGATTCCTTATTCGTTGTTAAATGCAATAATTATACAGTAAAACAAAACGGATTTTGAATTTCTCAAATAAAGGATTTAATCATTAAAAATTAATAAAAAAAAAATCCTTAGCATGCCTGTAATGCGTGACGAGCGGACGTTTTTAGAGCTGCATTTTCTTTGCAAAAACATAAATTGGAAATTGCAGGAAGCAAGTTCTAATCGTAAGTAAATGTACCATCAGTGATGTTATTCAGAAGAACGAACAGCTTCCACCTCATGATAGGGGTCGCTGTGAAAAGTTATTATTGGTTTATTAGAATTTTTGGCATCGACTACTAATATCATTTTGCGCCTTTTACACAAATTATATATGTACGCAGCCCAGAACAAACACAAACATCCATGAACACGGCGGGATTCGAACCCACGACCAGGCGGACTCGAGAACTAGAAAGCCTACGCCCTAGCCCTCTCGGCCACCTGGCCGGCCGCTGTGAAAGGACCAGAAACAGAATCCAGGCTGCACGCACACAGCCAACATGGAGAAATCGAGCTATAGCGTCTTTAGAGAACCCATCTACAAAGGCGCCACATGTCCAAGAAGTTGGAAATGTAAAGTGCGGATTCATCATTCAAGAAACTTGAAACTGCAGTGTCGATTTAAGGCTCGTGGTCATCGTCTTACAGAACTACACATCTACGAACTTCTTCACTAATGTCAGAAAAACTTTACGAACGGTACCTTGCACATGACAGTTAGTTAATACCTACTTGAAGGTTGGGAATACTTCGATAACACCAATAAGCTGTGAGCTATTCAATTACCGTCACAAAGGCGGCAAAGAAAGGATTACTTTCATCAATCAATGCAAGAAGTTTTCCAAAGGGTTTATAGTTGCAGCTGTTTATATTCTCCCGATTGCAAGCTCAGGTTGCACAAGGTGGCTACTGAAGTTAAAGTCAACTCAGTCTTCTTCCAACAGAAGGTAATGGACCTAATATCCCAGTAAGTTAATTCCCTGTCTCTGCGGTAAAGACGCTCATGAGCAGGTATCCACATGGATTAGATATCGATCCACCTAATGTTCTTCATTGGCCTATTTATCAGAAAAAAGAAACAGGAATGGGAATCAAGGTGATTATGTCATTATCATCCATCCCGGTTAAGTCCCTAGACGCTTGCTTTTAGACTCCTTAAAAGAGAGTCTAGAAACCATTGAACTGCAACGCTGATGGGCCTATGGGAAGTAGCAGCATCCCCCTTGCAATGTTCGCAGAAGATTGTCGTTACAATGGAAGCTGCGATGTCGGGCCAAATTTAACAGGTGGTGAACACAGCAGATGGTGGAGGAGGAACCGCTTATGTAACGATGACCATTTAACCTCTCGGTACCTCTACATGAAGTAACCAAACGAAGTATACTGAAATAGGAAAGAAGCCAGATAAAACCTATCAGGAGGTAAAGCAGATTGTAGATTGACGAGGAACAAGGAAGCATACGAAGGAGGAGCTAGGAGATCCAGTAGTCTGGAAAGATGTCATTTTGAATGACGTCTTTGACGTTCTTTTCATTAGTGATTTATGTGTTTATTTAAGAAATAAAAAGTTTTTAAAAGAAAAGAAAAGTTCCAATTTTCCTTTAAAAGAAAATGCATTTGGGCGCCATCTCCGAACCGCGCTTGGAACTAAAAATGTATACTCTGATATAAACGCAGCAAAATTTCATATAAGATTATAAAATTAATTAAATAAAGTTTGTGACTCAAAATTTGTCAAGTCATTCCAAGGAGTTGCGTCTCTTGAGTAATAAGTCGCCATACTGGAAGGTTGTTTTTTTTTTTTAATATATATATTAATAACTTTTTTGCTGAGTTGGCGGTTCTTATGTTTTTTTTTTCGTTAAACAGTCGAGTTCTTTATTCTTCTTTTTCCCCCGGTCCCTTAAATTAAAAACTGGGTTGTTCTCGGGGAAAGTTGGGTGTAAGGAAGGATGGTGGATGGAGGATTAAAGAAAAAAAAAAGACGGACAGGGTGACGATGGGTAGACCCTTCCTCCTGTCACTTGAAACTGAAGGAACCTTCCCCCTGTCAATCACTCATGTTTAATTGGGTTCGAGGCTATTGTCGGTAAGAACTTTCCAGCACCCTCCTCCATTTTGAAATTCGAGTTGGCTTTTATTTCGAACGTAACCTTCGAAACATAATCACAGGCTTCTTATTAGGAGCTGAGGCCTTTTATTTATTTTTTCATACTGCCTAATTAGATGTTTACATTTCAGCTATTACGATAACAAAAAATGTTACTTTTTTATTTTATTATTATTATACGACAGGATGGGTGGAAGGAAGAATTCATTGAATGGGGAGATGCAGGCCTGGACGACATTGAAAATTACACACTCTACCTGCCTTTCTCGTTTGGGGGGGCTTAATTTTAGTGGAGAAGGCAAATAAAAAGTTCTTCTTCTTTTCATCTCTCTGTTGTTGTTAAATGGAAAAAAGAATATTTTTTTTAGTCCTGCACGAAATGGAATTTTTGTAAAGGAATCTTCCTCGAGAAAAGCCACCCACGCAGCGGATGTTTAGGAGCTACCCGCTCTGACATCATCGGAAATGTTTCGCTGGAAAATGCTGACGGCCCTGAGTTGCTTAGAGAGGGGAAAGTAGTCGTTAAAGGCATTAATAGCCAGAGAAATTGGTTGCCCTGCTATTGATAATTAATGGTTCGTGAATGGATTTTGAGGGGGGAAGGTAACGGCGCTGGCTTTGCACTGCACTGCTTCTTCCGTTTCTGTTTGCTTTTCGTTTTCTGAAGGGAGAGAGAGAGAGAGAGGGAGTTTTAATTTGGATTTCATGGAAATGATGTGTTTTGTGTATGATGGCATGATATGATGTAAATTTGCGTATTTTATTTGTATGAGTGTGCTTTGCTTTCCTCTCTGAAAGCAATCGTAAACGTATCGCACACGTATCGGACTGTCCATTATTTTCAATGATGTTAAAATCATCATTACTGAATTTGCAATGTTTGATTATCTATTCTTTGACTGCCATTTTAGACTTGTTCCCGAATAGATAGGACATGTGTGCCTATTATGACTTTTATTTACTTTTTGATGCTCTATCCGAGTCTGAAGTCAAAATCAAAAAATCGAAAAAAATTGGCAATAGAACGACCGACTTCGCAAATACTGTAATGACGTTTTTAACTGGCTTACGCTTTTAACATCGTTCTGACATTCCAGTACCGCGCATTCGCAACTGTTTTTTTTTTCTTCTTAATTAAAAAAAAAATAAAACTAAAACAGCATCCATCTTATCGTTAATTAAAAAAAAAGTCAGCGAAACTGAATAACAACTATTGAAAAGTTCAAAAAGTAATTCCTGTAATTTTTCACGTGATGGTGACCCGATCGCGATGCCCTTGAAGTGCTGCAATCTTAAGATCACAAGTGTGAAGAACGAAATAAAGGAAAGTAGTTTTGAGTTTTTTGAGAATTAGTAGTCTGAATATTCTGATATTGTTGATATAAATGATCATAAATTGTCAAATGTCCCCAATGCACAGCATTTGTCTACATCTGTTTTGATTTCCTGACGTGATTAAAATTTCTAATTACAAAGGTTTTTTTTTTTCTTTTACTGATTTATTTGTTTTATCAGTCAATAATGAAATTTTCATCATCATCAACTTCAGAAGATTGCTTTGATTCATCTAGTTTATTTGTAACTATACACTGTCTTTTACTTGGCCTCTATAGTCTCACCAATTGTCTCCGACCTTCGGAGGCTAAGAGGAAATTTATTTACAATTTTAATTTAATTAAAACCTATTCTCAATTAAAGCATTGTTTACATTTCTGCTCTTCAATTCCTTTTTTCCCTTTTTGGTGTCGAGGATGTTAACCATTGAATTTGAAATTTATGCTGTAGGAGGAGATTTGCCTACCGGAGGCTTTGCTTGTCTTCCATGCTTGTTAGTGAAGGGACAAACACAAACTTCCATGTCCTCAGCGGGATTCGTAACCGCGATTCGTTGATCTCTAGAGTCACAAGACCTATGCCTTAGCTCTCGGCCATTGCTTACATTAAACTTCAAAATAAATAAATTAAAAAGTACAATTTATAAAAATTAAATAATTCAATATTTTTACAAAAGCTTTTGCTTAAATTTTACAATAAATGTAGAGTTTACCAATACAATGTAGCTGAACTGAATGTCATGTTTAATAATTCATTGCAGATTCTTTTATTTATTCTAAAATAAAATGTTTAGTTAATTAATTTAAATTTAATAATAAACTAGATGGATCCCGTCAAAATTTGACGGTAAACAACCCATCTTATTATTAATCTCCATCTCTTAATTAAAAAATCTATATATTTAAGTTCCAAGGGTGATTCTTTCGACAGTTCGTTGGAGAAAACTACTGGATCTCTTAACTTCATTTTGCTCTTAAATGAAAGATCTTAGTTTGTAGATATGTCGAAGTTATTTTTGTGTCCATAATTACTATTAATTAGCGGTAATTTACAATTCAAAATTGCTTACGCTGGCAAATAAAACAATCCCCTCCACAATGACGTCACAATCAACAACTTTGCTAGCATTGATGATCAAATTAACAACAATTACATAAACAATTAGCAAAGATACAGGCAAACAGATTTTTAATTAAAGAGATGGAGATGGGTTGTTTACCGTCAAATTTTGACGGGATTCATCTAGTTTAATATTTAAGTTTAATATGTATATAGTGGAATCATGACGTAATGACTGCCTGCATTGTTGTTTATTGTTATCGTTCTTAATTACAAACACCCTGTATTTTCAGATAATGATAAGTAAGGGAATAAGTGCAATTGTATTAAATTGTAATCAGAAATAATCATTTTAAATTCAGTTTTTTTTTGTAAACTGATTATAAGGCGAGATTAATTTTTAGAACTATTTTTGTCTCAAAATGTCGTCTTATATTCGGGATAATACGCCTTATGCCAAATCAGTATTTACAACAAACTGTGTTTGTGGATTAGGGGAGTATTAACTTGGTCATAAATTGTAAGGCGTATACTTGGTCGTTGGCTTCCACAAATAGTCGATCAAATTTCTGCGGAGTTTTGCAGATCTTAACATAATCGAGATTGATCTATAGTTTTGAAAATCTGTGATGTTTTCCAGTTTAAAAATGTGTTTTCGCAGCATTAAAGCTTGCAGGCAAGGATTTTTGGTGGCAGATTGTTTGCAATAAATGCCTGAACAATATATTACCAAACGATAAAACTATATAATGCATTGTCAACTAATTTTTCACTTGTTACAATCTAGCCAAAGCTTTGATAATGGTGTAAACCGAAATGCGTCGCCATTAAAGATTTGTATCCGTATCGTTATTCTGACCTCTATTCATTTCATTTATGTTAATAAGTTCAAAAGTTATTAAATATTGTCCTGTGTATAAATCTTTTATGGACACCTTGTATATAGCATCACAATTATGAGTAATACTGTAACTTCGACCAGAGCTTCTTGTCTAAAAAATAAAAAAGATCTCGTTCCCTGCGCATAGTATTCCAAAATCCCCTCCATTTATTCGCTTAATTAATTCATCTGTAAATTTGGCGATGATATCATGACTATGACATCCAGAAAAACACAATGCAAAAAACGGCCAACGTTTACATTTCACAACAAATCTCCTTCAACCTGTTACCCCGCCAATAAATTAATAAAGTCGATCGATGAAAAACCAATCTTGTTCTTTAGTCATCCCGCAAACATTTCAAGATCTCAGATAAAATTCAAATAAAAAGGTCAAGTTTAACTTCATCAAAAAAGAGACCAACAACTACCAACAACACATACTGAAAAGCCTCGAGGGAGAAAAGCTTTAAAAACTGCTGCTGCTGCTTTGCTAGGAAGCGCAAAGGTGGGCCATGTGAATATTTTAACGCATTCTCTTAGAAGAAAATTTCCTTTCTCATCAGAGTGGGAAAAGAAAAATACAAGGGGGAAAAAACAATTCCAGTCTCCTTTTCCATTTCCTATATCCATTTTTTCCCGCTCTTTCGTCCTCGCCGCTTATTAAATATTAAAGCCTCCAGAAGCAACAACTTCATTACCGGGCGCCCCCGTTTTTTCCCCCGTAGAGTTTGGCGACACAAGGAACAAACAGAGAACCTGGTGGAGTCGAGTGAAACTAAAATCTTGTTGTTTGCATTGCTGTCGGGGCTGATAACATAAAATCGACAAAAAAGGAGTCAAACACTTACGAGAAAATGACAAAAGCAGAGGGGAGAAACCCGATAACGTGGAAAAGTCGGTCGAAAGCAAAGCGCTGGAGGAAGGAGAGAAAGGAAACGTTTCCAGCTCATTATAAAATGCAATCCTATCATTCAAAATCGGTAAGATATTTCGACTTGTCAACCAACTTTCTTTCTCTCCAATTCGCCGAGCAGTCATTTATATATAAATGAAAAGTTCGCTGCTGTGTGATTACTTTTACGATTGTTGTCAGAGAGGAAAGCCAATGATACACAAGCCCACGCAAATACGTAAATATACAGGGTGTCCATAAAAGATTTGTAATGGCAATATTGAATAATTTTGAATATACAGTTGAACCAAGTTCATATATATTTCAAGGGACCGAGAAAAAAATATATATTAACGAGAATATATAATATTCGGGCTTGAAATATGATTCGCTGAAAATCCCAGTAGTGTTGTGTTATGAAATTAGCTTCAGACTATTGCATGTTACATATAATTTTCACGCATTTAGTTATTTAATTTGGGGTGGGGAGGGGGGAACTCCGATTTCGAAGTTTTTCTACATGAACGTATATAAATGTAAGAAATTACATTCCTTGCAGTGCTATGCAACTGTGGAAGTTATTGCGAATTCTGATCAATGTATCGACAATCGAGCAGTGAAGACTTCAAGTGTACATGTATTCGGGTGGAATCTAAGATATATAGTAAAATACCTATCTGTGGGTGGAATGGAAGCCGTGCTTCCTCTGAACTCGCCCTACCTCAACAAATACCTGAGGAAGTACAATGAACTCCAAGTGATCATCCACAATATGCGATAGGAAAATAAGATTGACGATTGTCAAAGAAAGGGAGAACGAAAACAAACAAAAAAGCAAAACTCAATTCGTTTTTGCCATTTTCAGTGGCAAGAGAAAACATTCCTTCGAAATGCCCAAGTTTATATAAACACTAGAACCAATCAGAATTTGCGATAATCCAATACCACGTGCTTCGTTATTTGTGTTTAATGGAACCAATCAGAATTAATGGAATTATTGCATGACACGTGCTTACATAACCGCATGACTAATGAATTTTTTTCCAGTTTTATTTCAATAAACATCTCAAATGATTCACTTTTTGGAGATTTTGAAAAAAGGCAAGTGAATTGAAGAGTTGCGAAAAGGAAGCTCCTGAAGAAGTGAACTGGAAATAGGTGGGCTATAGCGACCTCGATCATCAGCTACTAGATTTTTTTGTCTGGTCTTATTTCAAAGAACGATTATACGAAAACAATACAATAAGGGAATCTTTAGGTGTTGAGCCGCTGCTTCTCCGCATTGAGAGGTCTCAGTTGCGCTGGTATGGCCACGTGATTCGGATGCCGCAAACTAGTCTTCCTAGGCAGTTGTTATTTTCCAAGCCGGTGGGTAAGAGACCAAGGGGTCGGCCTAGAACCAGGTGGCTAGACTACCTGGAGAATCTGGGTTCGAGTCGCTTGGATATTACCAGGGAGGACATGCGCCTGATGGCGGAAGATCGCGATCGCTGGAGATCCTCCATAGGGCTGCTGCCCCCGCGACCCTAACGGATAAGCGGGTTTGAAAAGTAAGTAAGTAAGTAAGTAAGATTATACGAAAACAGTCCGAAGAACATCAACGCTTTATAGGGCAACATTTTCGATAAGTTGAGACTTGTTGCTGCAAATACCTGTCGTCGAATAGAATTGTGCTTGCACAGAAGTTTATAAATTATAGCACGATATAATGCATGCAATAAAATGTGTAGAGCGCCAGTCTTATACTGATACCTATCTTGTTCAAGAGATAAAACAGGAAATATGGTTTGGACGACTTTAGAGTTATCCTAAATTTTTTATGAATTTTTTGAAAAGCTGAGTAAATTATCGTTTGAAGCTTTCGTTTCTCTTTGCGAAGTTCTGCACATTGTTTATAATTTACTGGGCTTCAGGAATTGAAATAAAGCAATTTAAAAAAATCGAGCAGTTTCTCATTATCATATTAAAACGTATATCTAATCATATATATCTCTTTTCCTTTCATTTTAATATCCAAAAATTCCAAATTGACGTCCAACCTTCGCCATCTGTTGATACAAGTTTGCATTACTAGAGGCAACGCCACCGAATACACAGCTATTAGTTTGAAAGATTTATAAATTTGAAGCAGGAATATCGTCCCAGCTGATTTTATTTATTTATTTATCCTTGATGATTGTGTAACCATATAGATTTTCCGCTGTTTATTGGGTATCAAATTCGAGTCTATTTCTTTCCATCCAAAAATTTCGCTCCAATCGAACCGTTATTCATTGGAAAAACAACAAAAATGTTTGCCTTGCCTTCTCCGAAATTAAAAAAGAAAGATGTTCAGCTTTAAATTATTCAAAATTCCTAGACTGCCATTACTTATGAGTTGATACCCTTGTAACCTTATTCATAGTGAAAAGAATGGAGATACAACGCTTTTATTTATTTATTTATTTATTTATTTATTTATTCAGTTGTTTGTTTGTTTATTTTTACAAACTTCTAGGCATTTGGGAAATAAAGAAAAAATATTTTAGGTGATCTTTTAAATTTCTTATTGATTCTTACTAACAGCTCATTCCTAATTCATCAGTGTTTGACTATGTTCATAAAAGTATCCGAGAATTGAGACGCTGGCGTTGTTTTTCCAGAAATTGAAAAATCGTTTCTCCTCTTCTTTTTTATTACGTACTGTTTTGCCATTTTAGCGTTTAAAATCAATGCAACTATTCAAAATAAAAAAGCAGTTAGAATCAGTGTCATCTAAGCTATTAAATTCTTAAGTAAGAAGTGTTAATATCAAACTTATTTGTAACATTTTAATTGACATAGAAACTTTAAATAAGTTTTCACAGTAAAGAGGAGAGAGCTTAAGTTCTGCTTTGCTTGAGTAAATACCGTCCGTTGTAAATGTTTGTTTATTACGCTGTTGACAGCTATCAACAATCATGTAATAATTCATTTTAACAGCTGTAATAATTTTTCAGTTGATATCGAGTGCATCGTTATGGACACAGGCTCTAACTCACATTATCCGATTATATGTTACCATAGCCACGTCTTTGAAAAGTGGTTTTGCTTTTTAAAGGAGAATTCTATCGTATACTTTATAATTTCCTGTACTTTTGCATATAATTCTTCATAACTGGAAAGCTTTAAACCCCCCCCCCTCTGTTGTAGATAGAGCCTTGTAATATTTTTTTTATGTTGCCAAAGAGACCTAGAAAGACGGCTCTAGTCAAAAAAACATTGAAAAAGATCATTGAAAATAGCATGACCCTGGTCAATTAATTATTTCACTTAACAGCTAAGTTCAAAAACGTGTTACACAGTTCCGTTGTTGATGCTTAAAACTTGTTAAAACGGCTGCCAGTAATAATCCTTAATCGTATTAGGTAGGAATCTGTATGACATTCAATGACATCAGCAATTGCTTCTCCGTAGCCGACGAAAAAGACAGTCTCCGACACGAAGAAATCATCTGACCATCTTAGTCCAATTAACAAAGTAATCTTCATTGTTTTCAACAAAGGAAAAAATACTGATTGTTTAAATCCAAAGATATAAACCACGGTCTATAGATATTCATGGTCATCGAGCTTCGGCCATTTTCCATTGTTTCGAGAAGCTAAGGAAAACACATCGCGCCAGGTGCCGCATAGATCGCACTAAGGCCGACCGCAACCTGCGATAGAGATTTTCATTGAAACTGAATATGAAAGTAAAGTTTCTATCTGGCGACAGGGCGGCGCTGCAGGTGCAGTTGGGCCGATTGTACATGCAGCGCCACTTTTCAATAGAGTTCCCGCCCTACCGGAAGCTAGAAACTTTAGATTCATTTTAACAATGGAGCTCGATGACCATGAATATCTATAGACCGTGGTATAGACCTTTTTAGAGAACATATTGTCCACCAGGAGGGACACTGTAGTTGTCCGCCATTACACACGGTCTTTTTGACTCCTAGGCTATAGTGGCTACAAGGTGTCGTATTGTCCCGTAGCGAAGCTGCAGAAATAACGAGCTATTGCACGAACTATAGGGTTTGCTATATTTTCGTTCTAACACAATTTCTTCTGTTGAATCGGTGCAGTTCACGTTCTCTACTTTTTATTTTTTGCACGACCGTAATGGTGGCTGCCCATGAGATGACGTAATGAAAAGACTATTGAAACTAACGATTGAAACATACATTGTCATCGATAAGACGCCGTTGGGGAAAGTTGCAGAGCTCTAGGTGTCAGGAAGTGGCAAAATATTGATTACAAAATTTGCACACAAACACACAAACAACCGAAGCTCAATAAAAGGGTGTAAAAAAATGAACACTCATATGGACGGGCTTTACTCAGAAACATTATTAATTTAAAGCCAGATGACACAAGAATGTTTCATACACTTAAAGTCAATACATTAATTTCCCAAATATTTTTAAAACTTTCATTTCTTTTATCTGTTCCCGCCATTTCATCATTTGTTGAATGAGTTTTCTCTGTTGTAAATATAAAATGGCGAGAAGAAACATGGAAGAAAAAGCTTCCATTAATTTAATAAAAACGAACTAAATATAAATTTTAATCTTAATTTAGATTGTAAAGAAATTGTAGATATGTTTAAAAATGATAAGAATTTCTTAAATATAGCTGAAAGCAAGAATACATACGCATATTTATGGAAAGTTAAATAATTAAAAAAAATTAATGTAGTGTTATTTCTTTAAGCAACCCTAGATAGAACCACGGCCTTCTAGAAACTACCAGGCCTGAACATGGAAAATATAAAACATTGTTACGTCGAACTGGTGGTATCCGAGGCCAACGATACATACAAGGCCCTGACGCGGAAAAGTCACCTGACCATAGCAGTCCGACCAACAATCCAATCTTCATTGTTTTCAACAAACGAAAAAATACTTATTGTTAAAATCCAAGATTGAAACAATGATGATTACATTGTTATTCGGACTTCCATGGTCAGGTGACTTTTCCGCGTCCAGGCTTGTCTTTCTAGTTGGCTTTGGGGGTACCCGTAGCCGACAAGAAAGACAGGCCTGGGCACTCAAAAGTCACTTGATCACAGTAGTCTGAGCAACAATCCAAATTTCATTGTTTCCAACAAACGAAAAAACACTGATTGTTAAAATCCAAGATGGAGACAATGAAAGTTGGATTGTTGCTCAGACTACTATGGTCAGGTGACTTTAGAGTGCCCAGACCTGTCTTTTTCGTCGGCTACGGGTGGTACCCGAAGCCTACGAGATAACAAGGCCTGGAACAACACCGCCTAGACATAAGGTCTGATAACGGAAACGTCATAAATTATAACACCTATCTTGGTCAGGTGATTTTTCAGTTTCGGAGCCTGTATTTCTCGTTAGCCTCGTTGTAACATCATCATTAGTCGACCAGTGTTAATCCTAAACCGAAAAATGAGGAGCCAGAAACTGTGGATGGACATCAAACAACAGAAGACAGAGAAACCACTAATCCACATAACGAATTTATTCTG